>OX453068.1:4213701-4477501 GCA_949699795.1 Spicauda simplicius
TTTATTTTATTTATTTACACACCAACAGCAGTACACACAGATCATGACATAAATATAGTACAGTTAGTTTACATGCATGTATGCGTGCCAGTTACAGGCGTGAACAACATTCCTTGCAGACAATCGTTACAATATTATCTTAAAGCTAGACAATTTAATTAAAAAGAGATATAAATTATATAGTTCCTGGTTTATTTTATTTTTAATTTTTTTTGTATTAAGATTGAGTATTGTATTAAGATTACTATTATGGGTCTATTTGTTTGTTCATCTTTAAGTATCCATGTATCTTTGTAGTTCGATTTCCGGGGCGTGTTCGCTACAACTATTGGTGCTTAATAACCGTGTTGAGTACTACCATTTTCTGGTTTGAAGGTTGCGATAACGGAGATATACCTACCACATATGATCAATTTAATCTTAATCCTCATACATTCATCATTCATCTTAATCCTCATACAGACAGACAGATCTGTCAGATTTATCTCAACAGTTAATTTAGATTCCACTATACATCTTCGTGTTTGTGTATTTGTCTCTTTGTGTTTTCATGATCATAATCACGACAGAGCAAAAAATTATAGTCGTCGTCAACCCATTATTGTCCCCACTGCTGGGCACGGGTCTGGGAATGAGAGAGTTTTAGGCCATAGTCCACCGCGCTGGCCAAGTGCGAATTAGTGGAATTCACACACCTCTGAGAACTTTTTTTTTTAATGAACTCTCGGGTGTGTAGGTTACCTCGCGATGTTTTCCTTCATCGAAAAGCAGTGATAATTAATTTCTAACACGCACATAAATCAGTGCGTGTCTGTGTTTGAACTTCGGACCTCCCGATTGAGAGGGCAAGTTTCAACCATTAGGCTATCACGGCTCATTTACAAAATTATAGTATATGAGCAATACTGTAGAAATCATTAGTTGCAGTACAAAAGTCTTTATCCCCAATCCCAAAATATAAAAGTTGTTTTGATAGGCAAACACAGAAATAAATAACCAAGCACGATTCGTCTTAATACAAAAATGTATCCGACATATTTTTCCCAAAAATGTTCAAGCAGTGACTCACAAGTTCGGTAAACAAGGAATAAACTGTGATAAATAGCACCAACTTATAACAAGGTAACTTTGGATCAACGTGGAATGAACACTTATTTGTACGTTAAAATTGATAACAGCAGAGATATGTTGCGTTGAGATTTTGAAAGATTGTTGTGAACACGTTTTATGAGATTTCACAAGATAATTATTTTTGTGAATTTATTTGCATTCACGTATATTTGGAGTTTAATAACAGTGGGTATCCACCTTTTTCCATCAGGCACAAATGTTTCTTCTTATGATAGAGGCTGCAGTGGTTAAGCTAAAATTTCATAACAATTTGGAAGCTTATAAAAATATTAGTCACCCGCCGCAATGGTCCAAATTCGACTGTAATTTAAAATAAAAAACTAAACCTCATATTGTCCAAAGTAGCACCAATATTTCCCTAATTTAAATAAATTGTAACAACTTTCAAGTTATTTTGAACGCACCCGTTAAAGGTAAAAAGAGGTTAATTAACATTTAAAAGCAGTAGCAGGTATTTTGACAAAGACATCTGACATTTTTGACGTTATGCTTTTTCATAGTAAGACATTGATGTTCTTTTCGTTTAATATGTATTTGTGTCAAATGCAAGGTAGTGAGTGTAATGTGTTTTTAGTTGATTTTATGTATATTATATGCATTATTTGAAAAAAAATTAACATTGTGCAATCCTTTACTACATCAACTATAACCGTGCGTAATTTCATACTCCTCCGTCTGCGGCAAGTATCTTAAAACGAATCACAAGTTTTCGCTTCACGTATCAATATATAGAAGATGTTAATAAACATGAAATATAATGCAATAAAAGTAGCCAAAGCCTAATGAATACCACGCGGCTGTCGTGTCGTGTTTAAGGTTTGAATTCCAAGTATCTTTAATATTTCGAAGTACATATAAAAAATATTACCTGCCGTAACAACGCATAAAAACATCAAAATAGGTTTCATTTCAAGTATTTTGCTCTCCTGTCCGTTCTAAAAGAAAAAAAAACTTACAGTGCTAGGCTATAGCTTAAACCTTTCACTCTGAAAGAAGACCCGTGCGCAGCAGTGAGACAATAATATGCTAACCAGTATATGAATAAAAAACACCACACAACAACACTTTATGAAAGCCAATTAACACATACAAACGATGTACAAAAATCTAAATCATGCATAGAGAGCGCTTTTCATTTTTGTATAAATCTCTGCATATTTGAATTAACGTATCAAGCAGAAACGTTCCGCCGCTTTGTTTAACATTATAGTGAATTTGTTTCATGCATTTAATCTAATTTAGCCTCCAGCCTACTTTTTGCAATTGCACCCGGCGTGATATTAAAACCATGCATATTAAAACTTGTTTCGCTTTGTGATTTCAAAATATCTGCATTTTTTATGTTTTATTTTTACGCGTCAAACAAATCCACGGTCCAACTTTTATTAATTTTGTCTTTTTTATATGATTGAAGTAGCAAACGAGCATGCCACCTGATGGTAAGTGATCACTGCCGCCCATGGACATCTGTAAGCAACTTCATACAGAACATGGGAAGTCAATAACAGATGTTGCTACTCCCGAGGACTAAGAAGGTCGCCTCATATAAAAGTGTGCCGGCAACCACACCTTTCCATCAAAACACAAAAACTGCTTCACGCTAGATATAGGTGTGGCGGTGTACTTCCCACGACGAACTACAGGAGGTTCTACCACCTATAAACAACTATCTGTCTGTTTGATTCCAACTAATGCAAACAGATGAACAAGTTTGTACCTATAAGGTTTTTATGCATGAACAAAATAAGTAAGGAATGTACTAATTGCCCATGTTCATCCAAAACATAGACACACTCTTCCTGCACTCGCAGCCCCACACAGAATTTTCTCCTGTGTCGTGAGTGTCATTGACATACAACGACGAATACCCAAATACCCAGATCGAGAATGAAAATTTAAATTCATCGTTCAGACACCTATCGACCGAGTATCGAACCCAGAACTCACTGGATATGGTGGTCAGGCCGATATGGTGACCGCCACGCGAGTCATCGGAACGCACCTTCCTTCATCAACTCGCATTAGAATAGCCAAGTAGGGGCCAACCTATCACGAGAATTGTCCAATGCCCAATGATCTTAGAAAGGGCCACGTCGAAATTGTTAAACATAACCTATAACTAATTAGTGCTTTTTTTTTTTTGTCGAGGGGGAAACCTTCAAAAGGTACCCGACGCCGTGGGAGCGACGCAGGGTTATGTGGGATTTTTACCGCACTAAAACCCCCCCGGTGGCCGTTCTTGGCGCTAAAAAGGAGGACTCCGGGATCTCGAAACGACTTCAACCAGAATCCTCTGAGCGCGTTGCCCCATCGGGCTCCTCCCAGATGGGCGGCTGGGCCCACCGCTCCGTCTATTCTTTACGATGGTATGCGACCACACGTACCGCCGTCCTTCCCAGGATCACCTGACTGAACGGTTCGAGCTCCCACTCTAGCCGCTCGTAACCCCGGAAGCCCCTTTTAGTCGCCTCTTACGACAGGCAGGGGATGCCGTAGCCCTATTCTGGTCCCGGAACTACAGGGTGCAATAACTAATTAGTGCTAAGTAAAACTGGTCTATAACATATGTTTTTATAAGTTTTCACTACTGCACACAATTTATCCAACGTAATCCTTAGAAAGAGCAGTGATAGCCTAATGGTTGAAACTTGCCCTCTCGATTGGGAGGTCCGAGGTTCAAACCCTGGCACCCACCACTGATTTATGTGCGTATTAGAAATTAATTATCACTGCTTTTCGGTGAAGGAAAACATCGTGAGGAAACCTATACACCCGAGAGTTCTTAAAAAAAAGTTCTCGGAGGTGTGTGAAGTCCACCAATTCGCACTTGGTCAGCGCGGTGGACTATGGTCTAAACTCTCTCATTCTGAGAGAAGACCCGTACCCAGCAGTGGGACAATAATGGGTTGACGAAAGAATCTGTGGCCATTCAGACATGAATTTGATCTTATTTGCGGTTGGTTTACGGGCAGCAATGGCCATTTATCATCAGGTGGTCTGCATGCTTGTTTCTTTCACCGATATTATAAATCCTTATAATAATAAGAAGAGAGTATAATACACGTAACATCTTTATTGTCTCCTTAAGTAGCGGCGACATATATTAAAAATCGAGTTATTACACGAGCAAAGTCACGCGCGAACGATAGTCAATGAACATACGCCAAAAACGCCTCGTAAACTCTAGCGGAATTATAAATAAAAAACACAGCCTTTCGGAAGCAAATTCGCACGTGAATCAACGGAGCATAAAGGCCAAACGCCACACAGGAAGTGGTTGAGGCGTTGTGAATTTCAACCTGAAAATCAGTTCTACAGTTTTAAACTGAAACCAGCAAGCACGGCGATTAATTTGTTGACAGTTAAATTTTGAACACAATGCAGGTGCTTTTATAATGGAAGTTACAAACGTGTATTATCTTTTATTTGTTGCAGCTCATGGACATGACCACCAATTCACACTTGGCCAGCGCGGTGGACTATGGCCTAAAACCCTCTCATTCTGAGAGACGACCCGTGTCCAGCAATGGGACAATAATGGGTTGTACCCCGAAACTGGACATAAAAAATTTACTTCAAATAGATGTATCTTTTGGACAGAAATCCTATCCAAATTGTTTCGTATTGTTTTCATTCTTCCTTTGCCAAACCAAATGCAACCGGATTATACAGCTGGAACAAGATTTGATGAAGAATAAGGCTACCATAGCCTTATTCCTCTGCTAATTTAATGGGGACTACTGCGGTTGTAAGCGGCAAGAATGTCAGTTGAATCGTCCGGCCAGTGACCTCGGAAAGGACGGCTGTATGTTTAGTATGTCTTTGGTCACATACCGTCGTAAACTACCACCCCTCCGCAACGTCTGGTCTTTACGACGATATGCGACCACACATACCGCCGCCCTTCCACTCGGCGGCGGCGGCGGCGGCGGCGACGGCTCGAGCTTCCACTCTTGCCGCCCGTAACCCCGGAAGCCCCTTTTTAGTCGCGTCTTACTACAGGCAGGGATACCATAGCCCTATTCTAATCCCGGAACTACAGGAACGACCGTCTTAAACACCTAACAGCGTGATTGACAATTGCGGCTACTTGGGCGTAGCTCGACGAAAAAACATGCTCAGAGGACTACGATCGTGTTCCTTTACTCTAGACTCCTCCTTGCAACGCCGAGGACTGCCACCTAGGAGACTTCAATAAGTAAGAGTCCCGGCGACAGTCTTGGCGACAAACTGTCGGAGGTTTCTTCTGAAAAAAAAATAGTAACGTTGTTTGAGGTGCTGCCACAGATGCTGCTACGATTCAACTTAGGAGTTATCATCGCCACGTATATATATTGTATAAAGCAGTTTTTGTGTTATGCTGAATGTGTGTGAGTGCCGGCTCACTTTCATAAATATGAAGCAACCATCTTAGTTCTCGGGAGTAACGTTTCAATTATTGACTCAAATAGAATACCAGTTCTAAATAAAGTAGACAGGGCTTACAGGTGTTCATGGAGGGCAGTGAGCAATTAATATCAGGTAAACAGCATGCTTGTTTGCTAAATTTTGCTGTAAATGTTAGCCTTTATCAAAATTTGCTCAACTCTGTCAATGCCGGCGCAACACCTAAACACTTTATGTTGGCAAACTACAATTCGCGAGACCCTCGTCCTATAATTATGACGAACAAAAAAAAGTTCGTGACATGTATATAGATTTGAGTCCACCTGTAGTTTGATGACCAAAAAAAAATCACCAAATTTTTATAGATTTAAGTCCACTGCACTCGGTTGCCTACAGTTCTAATCAAATGTTTTGTGGTCAAGCGATAATTTACTGATTTTATACAAAATGCAATACTATAATTATTCTATACAAAATAATTATAGTATTGCCTCTTTCCCTACGCTTTAATCGTCATCGTTGCGTTTTAATTTTGTCACTAAAGAATTGACAAAACGTATTTATTATTAATCTTCACATTATTTTTGTTCTTCGCTAAAAGCTTCGCCTCGCTGCATTTATTGCCTTCAAAGACCTTTCAATCCTCCACATTACTCAGAAACTTTGCATAAAACGTCAAATTGAATTATATGCTCTCAGAATGGTTATCTAATAAAGTCGGGGTGGGTTTCCTTATTGCAAGTATCAATATCCAGCTCTAAATTCAATTATTTATTTTTATTCGAGTTCATCCGGCTTTATAGCGCATTTCGTGTAAAAGCCCTCGACTACTGATTTCTACGGAATGTGATTTTATGGGGCTTTTAAAATCCATTGATACAAATAATAAAAATAAAATTTCCTTACACAACACGTACTATGTTATGTAGAACGCATAGATTTGTAAAAAATGTGGAAAATAAGTGATGAAGGAAATTTGTATTTTTTTTGTTTGTATGTACGATTAGTGCCCTGCTAAATTTATTTTCCTTGATAAAGTACCTCATTATACGTAAAGGGTATCTACCTTAACTTTCTGTACAGTATAAAATGTTTTTTTTCTACAGTTGAGTACAGTAGTTAATTAAATTATTATTGAAGAAGCGAGAGAGATACTATCAGATCGTACATCACGTAAACGAGTACTTTAGTACCTAACATTTAAAATTGGCAAAAATAATACAAGATTTAATATGTTACTCAATATTCTCAATGTTCCAAGGTGATAGAACCAGTGTAGTTCGACCGGGGAAGTATTACCGCCACACCTATTTCCAACGTGAAGCATTTCTTGCGTTTCGATAGAAGGGTGTGGTTGCCTGCACACTTTTATATGAGGCGACCATCATAGTCCTCGGGAGTAGCAACGCATCTGTGATTGACTTCAGATGAAACCCATGCTCTATATGTAGTTGAATACAGATGTCCATGGGCGGCAGTGACCACTAACCATCAGGTGGACTGCATATTTGTTTGCTACTTCAGTCAAATAAAAAAAAATCATTTCCAAGATGACGATAAACAAGATGTTCTAGACAGAGAAGAGACTAAACACGGATATGTCATGAATATGAATATAAAATAGAGAATTTCAGCCGTCCTGAATTAAATACATCAGTTCATCTCAAAAATACATTCTGTTTACGTAGATTCCTTGAGTTTTTGCGCTTGAATTTCTTACCTTTACATTACCTCCGAAAAGGCATTACGAATGCACCCTCCGGTCTCTTATAAAATTAGCTGTGGAACATAGTTCCTGAATTTTACACCAGGGACCGCAATCAGCTAAGTGCATCCGAAATGTTGCAAAAACGAATTTTGTTAGGTGGTTGAACCGAAATTTAGTGTAATCGTATAAGATGGTAGAACTTATCGATGTTCAATTTCGGAGAGACCCCTGTCACGTTTATTTCTTACGGTATAGGAATAGCGTTAGAATTTGAGCGGAATTGCGGCAAAATAGACACATACATATACAAGGCATACCTACGTATTATTCGAGGTGCAAGGTATCTCTTAAAGATCTGCGGTAGGACTTACCTACATTCTTTCTTGGGTAGATAATTAATTAACGAACCGAGGCACCATGCCAGTGTATATGCAGTGGACACCAGATTCGATCACACGCAAGGATATTAAACCGAAATTTAATGTACTTTATGATTTTAGACTACCTAATATTATCGTGTAATTGACACATTTTAATACTTACCGGGTCCTCACGATATGCGGTTTTTGAATCCTTTTCGAATTGTTTTTGCCGATATTTCGACCCAGTTGCATGGCTCGTGGTCACGGCGAAACTGATTTAATGTACTTGTTTAAGATGGTAGAAATGATTGCAGTTTAATTTCGAAGGCACCTGTGTCACACTTATTTTTTACGCTATAACCACGGTATACAGAGATAGAGATCCATGTGAAGCGAACATTTTTTTTTGTTTTCGAGGGGGAAACCTTCAAAAGGTACCCTTCGCCGTGGGAGCGACGCAGGGTTATGTGGGATTTTTACCGCATTAAAACCCCCCCGGTGGCCGTCCTCGGCGCTGAAAATTAGGACTCCGGGATCTTGAAACGACTTCAACCGGAATCCTCCGAGCGCGCTGCCCCATCGGGCTCCTCCCAGATGGGCGGCTGGGCCCTCCGCTCCGTCTAGTCTTTGCGACGGTATGCGACCACACATACCGCCGTCCTTCCCGGGATTGCCTGACCGAACGGTTCTAGCTCCCCTAGCCGTCTGCAACCCCGGAAATATGAAGCCACCTGCTCTTTACTCGGGGTGCAATGCATCTATGCCAGATCTACGGTGGGACTTCCATACTTTCTTAGGTCGAGTTTAGTGATTAGCGATCCGCGTGAATAAGCGGTAACCATGCAGTTTATATGCAAGGTGCCCAGGTTCGATACCAGACCAGGATACCTGTGATGAATTAAGATATCTGTTCCGGAAAAGTTTATGTACTTGTCTTCGTATGTCATTGTCCCTTGTCATTGTCATTGGCACATAGGAAATAATCCCAATGTTGGGCTTTAAGTACAAAGGGCTGGTATATATACACTTTTATATGAAGCGAACATCATAGTCTTCGGGAGTAGCAACGCATCTATGATTTACTTCAGATGGAACCCATGTTCTGTATGAAGTTGATTACAGATGTCCATGGGCGGCAGTGACCACTTACCGTCAGGTGGATTGCATGCTCTTTTGCTACTTCAGTCAGATGAAAAAGGGGGAAGTAGCTACTTACAATTTCGTGCATTCTTTGTTAGTTCTAAATTGCATTATTTGTTGGTTCTAAATTATAAGAAATAGTCCTATATCAACATTTTTAACTGAAATCGGATTCGCCTCAAAGTAGAAGTCGAAGAATCGAAGTTAGAATAAAGTAGCTCGCGGTGGCAGTTAGGGAAAGTTACTAAGCAGATTTTCTCCATGTTAACAATTTTGCTTATTTTACTTTTAGTTTTGGTAGTGTAAAATCTGTCGTAGATAACATTTTTTGCGCCAATGTTGCTAAAAATTGATATAAAGTCATACACGTTTAATGCATTATTTTTATGGTATCCTTGAGGATATATGATGTAATTATTATCTAAATTATAAATCATAATATAGCGACAAAAAAATAAAAATATGACGGAGGGGGTGGTTCTTTTTCGCTCATCGTATCAGAAAAACCTACTGTGGGCTCTGATAGGGAATGTTAGCACGAGAATAAATTGCAGGCTTGATTTTAACACACAGTATATTGCCGAATTAAACTTGTTACAATCACTGAATTAATCAAACTAAATTAAGTAGGCAAGTAATCGTAGCACTAAGAACGCGGGATGATTTTAGAGTCGTCTGCTTCGGCCGACCGTCAACGATAGACTGAGCTGTCGGCCATTAAACTGGTACAACCCTAACTTCATCGAACACCACTAGATGGCGCTGGCGTTCCCGTGTTGCCACAATACCGCCATTTCCGACAAATATATTATTATAGTGATTCTATATTATTATTATACAATATATTATTATTATACTGTTATTATATATAACAGCTTTAGTAGTGATATTATTCTAAGTTTCGAATAAACATGTAAACGAAAGTATAAAAATATATCACATATAAAGTATGATACATACATTGATATTAATCGGCCGCCTATAAATAAGCTATTTTGTTGTCGATGGGGAAACCTACAAAAGGTACCAGACGCCGTGTGAGCGACGCAGGGTTCCCTTTAACGAGTGCGTTCAAAATAACTTGAAAATTATTACAATTAATTTAAATTAAAGAAATATTGGTGCTACTTCGGACAATATAAAGTTTAGTTTTTTAATTTAAACTACGGTCAAATTTCGACCGTTGCGATGGGTTACTAGTAACATTTATTACAAGAAATAAACACATATAAACAACAGTCTTTTTCGCATAAAATCCTTTAATTTAAGATCCTCATAACACAGGTCAATACCAATATGGTGGGTGCTCAACATAGCGGAATAATTAACTAATTGTTGATTGATTGATTTAGATTGATGATACTACGCAAATCAAGCATTATTATCCTAACTGAACGTGTATGCAAAATTTCATCTCAATTTTTTGGAACTGAGGTAAGTAAGTAAGAGGTAAATGATGTAACTGAATCGATTTACTAAGGCTGGTAAAATAAAAGCTCAGTAAAATTGGTTAACGAACAAAACAAGACGACCCGCGTGGCGTAGCGGTTACCGTACCGGTCTGACACGCAGTGGGTCCCGGGTTCGATTCCCGGCCAGACAGGTATCTGAATGATGAGTTTGGATTCTTGTTATGGGTCTGGGTGTTTGTGTATACGTCTTGTGTGTGTCCATGGCACCCACGACACAGGAGAAAATCCTACTGTGGGGCTGTGAGTGTAGAAAGCGTTTAAATAATAAAAAAAAAAACATCAACTGTACAGTCTTGTAATTTCCTATTAATATAAATGTCGGAAAACAGAACAGGACAGATGACTCATGTCAAAGAACAGCAGCCGAACCCGTACATCAGAAATGGTACAAAGGGATGCTTTATTGAGATGGCTGATTTAGACATCAGAATACATTAGCTTGAGTAGGAAATTTCAGTCATCCGAAATCAATGAATATCGCTAAATGACAAATGACAAATAAAATCACTAAATTAATTTTTATTTTTTGTACTGACCCCATTTTATATAATATTTTTTACAGCCTTCCGAAGTACTTTGCTAATTGGTCCGGACTGAAAATCAGTGCCGTGGCGTTCCTTCGGCTTTAACTGAGTTCCGTTAGCCATTTTCATATATTAGTGCTGCAGCACTTGACTATGTTATACTGTTATTGTCTCTTTTAGTTTATTATTATTTTTTTGTTGTTGTAGGTATGTGTCTTTCGTATGTTCTTTTGTGATTAAGTTGTTAATACTGTTATTACGTTTAGTTTTAATTGTATTTATTTGTATCTGTCGTGTGTTGTATGTACTTTTGGCATGAAATAAATTTTTTACTTATTTACTTACTTAAAAAAATGTGAGGACTTGAGGGGGCCTGGTGAAACAGACAGCAGTCCTTGCCCTGCGACGCATCCAAATCAAATGCGTCCCTGACATAGACCTCGGACCCTTTTTAAGTAAGCAAATAATAGAAACAGGTAGATGGGTCGATCGTTCGATATCGGCCGGTGCACGTGCGGTCACTGTGATGTCATCTGCTTTCAACATTTAAACTGCCATTCCGACGTATATACATATATAAACAAGGTTATTCCCGCGGTTTTGCCCTCTTAGGTCATGTCTACCGCCGTAATGAGTGTCGTATGTGTTAATCAAGATCGTAACCTATCTGTATGCGATTCAGTGAAATCCGACGGGTTGCTTTTGCTTGCAAAAGTAACAAACGCAGATACATTCTGACAAATATTCGCATTTATAATATTAACAAAAATAAAAGTAAAAAATATGAAGAGGCAAATATTGCATTTCGATTTCGGTATATTAAACAAATGTGTATTTCACAGTACTAGTCACATCAAATTAAAAAACTAAACTTCACGTTGTCCAAAGTAGTACGAATATTTTTCAAATTCAAATAAAATGTAATAATGCATGTAATAATGTAATGTAATAAAAAGAGGTTATTTAGCTAAATCGCATTTAAAAGCAATAGCGGGTATTTTGACAAAGACACTGACACTTCTGACGTCATGTGTTTTCATAGTAAGACATTGAATGTTCTATTTCGTTTATTATTTAAGTGTTCGTGACAAATGCACGGTAGTGTTGGTAATGTGTTTAAGTTGATTTATGTATGTTCTAAGCATTATTTGAAAAAAATATTATCATTCTGCAATCCTTCTCTACGTCCACTATAACCGTGCAAAATTTCATACTAATCCGTCCGCGGCATATTACTTAAAAATGCTTCACAAGTTTTTGCTTCACGTATTAATATATATAAGATGAGGTGCAAGAGACGAGATTTAAAAATAAAACACTGTTTTCTCCAAAAAGTTAATTAAGAGCCCGCAAGTTTTTGTAAGTCTAGAACCTAAACCTTAATAATCTTCAAACTATATTATATTAAATACTTCAGAAATAATCCCGAGGATTTTCGTGATATTAAGAAAATTATTTGGGTTAGACCCTCTTAACCCTAAGAATCTCTTCATTTATGAACCTAAAAACTTTAATATGGAATAAATATTTACATATCGTTAGATTAGAGTGACTGTCTGTCTGTAAATTAAAAAGTATTTTTTATTTTATTTATCTGACAACCCGCGTGGCGCAGCGGTTACCATACCGGTCTGACGCGCAATGGGTTCCGGGTTCGATTCTCGGCAAGACAGGTATCTGAATGATGAGTTTAGATTCATGTTCTGGGTCTGGGTGTTTGTGTATTCGTCTTGTGTGTTTCCATGGTACCCACGACACGGGAGAAAATCCTAGTGTGGGGCTATGAGTGTAGAAAGCGTGTGTGTGTGTGCGATTATATTTCCCTTACCACACGTTTTAGACCAGAACATTGTTTTTATTAGGCAAAAATAGTTATGTCGTATAGAAGTGATACCCTAAAAGTTGAAACTTGCTCTCTCAATCGGGAGGTCCGGGGTTTAAACCCAGGCACGCACCACTGATTTATGTGCGTATTAGAAATTAATTATCGCTGCTTTTCGGTGAAGGAAAACACCGTGAGGAAACTTACACACCCGTGTGTACAGTCCACCAATTCGCACTTGTCCAGTGCTTTGGACTATGGCCTAAAAAAATCTCATTCTGAGAGAAGATCCGTGCAGCAGCAAGCAGTGGGACAATTATGGGTTGTCGAGGTATGTCGTACTACTAACACTGAATGCTAAATGCTAAAGAATACATACGACAAAAATTTCGATTACAAACTTAAAATAAAAACTTTTTTTAACAGTTAAAATACAAAGTTCATAACACGCGTTAGCTCCTTTTTAAACCTTAAAGAGGTATACAAAATAACAAAGGTACATTTAAATGCCCAGAAAATAAACCGATTTTGCAAAACAAATACAAAATCCGAATGTATTTTTACTTAAGCCTCTGGGGGTAGCTTTGTTTCTATAGCCGTGTAATCCAGGTCTATTTGATGCTTTTATATGTCACGAAGTAAAATCGAAATGCCTTTTTTATTAAAAAATACCTATACCTACGTATGTTATTTGAAACGATAGCGATATTTCAAAAAAAAAGAAAGTGTGTGTGTGTACTTATGTATATGCGTTAGAAGTTATACTTCTTTGAAGTAATGTGCTTGTTCTGTGAATTCTTTTAAAAAAATATCTTTCGCCTTATTCTACGTTTGTAAAAAAACCTTTTTCTACGTTTTTATAAACGACGGTAACAATAGAAAAAAGTAATATGTTGACTATAGCTAAGTATAACTTCAAAAATGTATAGATAATCTTTATCTTACTAATCTTATAAAGATAAAAGTTTATGAGGATGGATGTTTGTTACTCCACAAATAATACTGACCCTATTTAAATAAAGTAATAAATAAGTAAGAATTAATAAATTGTATCTTGAATTAACACATGAATTAAGTTTTACCTACTGTTGTAACCTGATCCAAGCAGATGCGACAAAAAGACAGTTCTTTAATAAATGAGGAACTTAAAACAATAAAATCATAATATATTAATATGGCACTGAATAATACAATGTAATGAAACAGTTCTAAGTACTGATTACCAATTTTAACCGGACAGATATTCTGCATTGTTTTTAATGAAAGTTTTTCGGGCTAAATTTATTGGCCAAGGTGTGAGGAAAATATTACGAAAGTGGAAGCTTTCTTAAAAGCTATTAAAGGGTATTTAACTAATCAGTCGACAATGTCGTTAAAATGTCGAAAGTGAATTGTTTTTATTGTTCATTTGTGTATTGTGTCAGGTTTCAGCAACGTTTCTTTTAACTTCTTTTATTTGAACGATATAAAATTTAAAATAATATCGTGTGAACAACGTTCTTAAGGACAATTAATCGAAAATTTTAAAGTTCATGGACGCTAAATTAAATAAAATCGTGTCGTAACCGTGTCGTACTGAATAAACTTCTTCCCGACGGCATTCTATTGTTAACACGAGCAAGTTTATCGGGTGGTGAACTAAATCGCATTATATACGGCTAATTATTCGGTACTTTATAGCGGTACAGCGGACTAAGCAGACTAATGTACCGGAAAAACTTTGATATTCGCCTCCTAATCTATTTGGATTTGATGGACGAAATATAACTTGTTGTGTGCTTATTTCTATACTAAATATTAGAAAATATTTCTTCAATCAAATATTGATAACGGGTTGTCTCGCCCGCTATAAACTCGCACGATCGGGCGACTTGGCACCTTTCGAATTTACCTAATATAAATATATATAAAATTTTGGTTTTTTATGTTGAAAGTTAGTTTATTTAATTTAGTTACATCGTGTTATTACGTCTTAATGAAATCAAAAATGTCGAAAATAAGTGCCAAATTTTCCTCATCTCCCATTTTTCCAACTGATTAGTCAAAGTAAAGTAAACAATTATCATTTTATGATATACCTTTACATTTTATTACTACTTGTTTTATTTTAGTACTGTTTTAACTGAGCAGGGTTAAATATTTTAATAAAAATATTTTAATAAATAAGTATGACTTTTGTAGCCGCCATCTTGTTTTGTCCAATATTGACTGGTACTGGAATAAACATGTAACTTGGTAACTTCAAGGTGATAGTTCGACCTCGCCGGTACAGCATTCATTGCGTTTCGATGGAAGGGTGTGGTTGCCGGCACACTTTTATATAAGGCGACCATCCTAGTCCTCGGGTGTAACAAGGCATCTGTGATTGACTTCAAATAGAACCCATGTTCTGTATGAAGTTGCTTACAGTTGTCCATGGGCAGCAGTGACCACTTACCATCAGGTGGACAGCATGCTCGTTTGCTACTTCAGACAGATAAAAAAAGTTGTGGCGGTGGTATATCCTAGCCCGTACCATATGCGTTCTTTCTTCAATATACAATGAAAGTTATAACTGTCGATACAAAGCAGGTACCAAATTTAATTAGTTACAAGTTTGCGGAAATTCAATACTAAAGCAAATTAGGTTAGCGGTTCCCTATTGTCTGGAGAAAAGTTTTAACACAATCGTGCTAACTTCAATCTTAGAAGTATGGCTCGAGTACTCTCTTAAGCTACTACGAGATTATATAAAAGTATTTATTTACGAGCTTTTGTTTCGTTCTAACCCGACTGCGTCAGAGGCGGTGTGATGTTTTCCGAGCATGTGTGTATATACGAGTACATACAGGAAGCGTCAAAGAAATAGACATCCAATTCTTTGAACTTAGTCGTTGGTATCCAAAGAGGTAGCATTGAGGATTTGATATGTTGAGTTTTTTGACCTGGCGCCCACGTTCCTCCATCGCACCACTCGCCGAAGGATAAAGTTCCATCTATATTGAACCCATTTCAACCAGGTGACCATATAAGACCAAAGAGAGTACCAATACAATTATGATTGACAGATAGAACCTGTGTTCAATATAAAGTTGTTTACGGGTGAAAAAAGATGAGCTAAGCTAAAAGACGTAAATAAATAGTAAATACACCACAGGTAATTTTGATGGCAGCTAAAAATTTAAATCCGCTTAAACCTGGTCACAAAAAAATCTTTTGCAACTGAAAAATGTTAAAAGCAAATTCATTAATATACCAAATGAACGATTTCGCAAGCGCAGGATCCATCAAAGTTAAATTGCACACGTCAGCGGAACTGTTTCGAATCCCTGCCTCGGGAGATTGTTCAACCAGCTACGATAAACGATGAGTGAGTTTGAAGATAACTTGTAAATAAAAACTGGTAAATTTAGTTGAGGTGAGTTCCTTAGGTATTTAATATTATCATCATCAATCCATTTACGTCGCATTTCAGTGAGTTTTTTGGTCAAATTAAACCACAATGAAATTAATTAATATATTAGTTGTTTCCCCTTGGGTTCTATTTGAATTACGGTACTTCGGCTCAATTCTATCCAACGAATGTATGTGAGTTCGCTTACGATCATGCATATTACGGGATATTCAAAAGTAAAAACGAAATTTTCAAATTCTACTTGATCCACTTATGGACAAGTTGGTTTTTCAAATAATGACTAGCTGCCACTGTAAGACAAAATTTAGTAAATTCCGGTGTTGCGTGTAGTAGTAAACACAAACATATACGTCCTCACAAATTTCTTCATTTATCATAGCAGATAACCTCAAAATCATAAGAATTACGACGAACTATATATTTTGCCAAGATTTTGATACAGATAAAAAAAACAAGGTGGTAGAACCAGTGTAGTTCGACCGGGGAAGTACCACCGGCACAGCTATTTCTAGCGTGTAGCATTTTTTGCGTTTCGATGGAAGGGTATGGTTGCCGTCCCACTTTTATATGATGCGACCATCATAGTCCTCGGGAGTAGCAACGCATCTGTAATTGACCTTAGATAGAACCAATGTTCTGTATGAAGATGATTACAGATGTTCATGAGCGGCACTGACCAAGTACCATCAGGTGGACTAGATGCTCATTTGCTATTTCAGTCGGATAAAAAAGGTAAAAGCGGCCAACACGGTATTTTACTTTTACAGGTCAAATCAATCCAAAAAAAATCTTTTCGCTTTGTAGCTGACTCTTCGCTATAAGACAGGTCGGTTAGTTGATTTAATCAGCAGAAGAACTCACGCTTGATTTAATCAGGGGAGCATCTTGTAGGGTGACATTAAGTTCCATCCAGAAGTAATTACATTTGCGTATCCAGACATACTTGGAGCAAACGTTTCTTATATAAATAAAATTTAAAATTGGATCGCAATCTCTACTTTACGTTCGCTACGTAAGATAATTTGTTGATATTTTCGTAGCGAATTGGTTTGCGGTGGTTTGAGTAGATATGATGTGTTCGTTTTATAGAGGAATGTATTTTTGAAAGGTCCCTGAACTTGTTCGGTATTATAGTTCAAAAACTTTAAAGGGTATCAAGCTGGCGAGATTTACTTTTAGACCCGCCTGAAATTTAATTTTAGACAAACGACCTGTAAGAGTACGTAGGTTAATTCTATAGCTTTTATTAAATCAAAAAATCTCAATCATCAAAAATAAAAATCTAATCATCGAAGACTTTATCTTATTTATAAAATTCGTTTCTATCACTGTAGTGTTTCAAGCTCAACAATTCTGTAACATCGTCACCCTATGCTGGGCTCAGGTCTTCTTTCAAAACAAGAGAGTTTTAGGCTCTAGTCAAGTGCAAATTGGTAGACTTTAGATACTTTTGAGACCTTTTTTAAGATAATTCTTAGGAGTGCAGGTTTTCTCGCGATGTTTTTCTTCACCTTATTGAAAATTTATTATTAATACAAACATCATTTAAAGAGTAAAATGTGAATTTGGATCGATCCTCGGACCGCCGCTTGAGGGACCGAGTTTGATTCACTAGGTTATCGCTGCGCAAAATAAGTTTACATTATAACATTTACGATTAAATCTGTAAATCTTTTCTATTGTTTTAGGTTTAGCGGATTTTTGTTTCTAATTTCTTTTTTTTTCTCGTATATTGTTACTTTTAAACATAATAATTGCTAATTTAAATGTATGTGCTTATTCTGTCTTTGTGTCGATGGACCAAAATAAATGTTTTTCTTTCTTTCTTTCTAAATCTTCCTTAATTTCTGAATTATATTATCAAAAACTATGACGAAAAATACGATAGTGAAAAAGTATTCTTTCCCACGTCATGAAATCCAAGGTCATACTAAACACAGATGTCTAACATTATGGTATATGCGTAATTTTGTCAAACAGCAAGTCACTAATTAGTAAGGCGTTTTATTACGCAGCAATTTCTTTGTCGTTGGTCGACACCTTAATCCTGCTAACAAGTAACGTATACCTCCTTCATATTTAAAAACATTGTTAATCAACATAAATGTAAGAAAATAGTTTATTATGATCGTAACTTAATGGTATTTTGATAATAGAGCTATTTATGTTTTGTTACTGGTTGATAAGACATGTTAGGTTAAATCAAGTACTGGAGCTAGGTTTTGTTACCATGTCGTCTCTGTAGTTCCGGGATCAGAATAGGGCTACGGCATCTCCTGCCTGTCGTAAGAGGCGACTAAAAGGGGCTTCCGGGGTTGCAGGCGGCAATAGTGGGAGCTCGAACCGTTCGGTTAGGCGATCTCGGGAAGGACGGCGGTATGTGTGGTCGCATACCGTCGCAAAGACTAGACGGAGCGGTGGGCCCAGCCGCCCATCTGGAAGGAGCCCGATGAGCCAACGCGTTTGGAGGATTCCAGTTGAGGTCGTTTCGAGATCCCGGAGTCCTCATTTTTAGCGCCGAGGACGGCCACCGGGGGGGTTTTAGTGCAGTAAAAATCCCACATAACCCTGCGTCGCTCTCACGGCGTCGGGTACCTTTTGAAGATTTCCCCCTCGAGAACAAAAGAAAAAGGTTTTATTACCATGTAATGATTGATTGATAACATATAAAAAGAATATACACAAACAAAAAAGACAAACCCACTGAGTTCCTTGGCGGATCTTTTAAGTTCAGGTCCCGTTCCAATCTGATGGTAGTGTAGAAAAACAATTGTAACTGACAATTTGTAAATGCCCCCAGAGCCTCCATACAATTGGGTCAGTGAAACTCAGCCATCCATTGTTACGTCGATGAGGAACAAAAAATAACCTTTAAACTGCGTTAAGCAAGTGGACCAATGAACCGACTAATGAACAAATGTTTCGTCCACAATCAAGGAAGCTGGAACCATTTTTCATCGTAAGAATCAGAATATCGCTAGGGGGCTTTTATTGTGGGACGAAATGGACGACGAAGTTTGACTGCTCTTTATAAAGTTAGGCTTTTGATCGATTGTCCGCTCTCAGAAATGGGTAAGTGACATTTCGTCTGAATAGCCATGGAAAATATTTTTTCTGGGTAACGGGCCGTGGCAATGACCTTGGAGAATGTTATCATTAAGAAATATTTTTGTTTTGTTGGTATGCTGGTCACGTGACTTTTTTTTTATTTGGCTGAAGTAGCAAACGAGCATGCAGTCCACCTGATGGTAAGTGGTAACTGCCGCCCATGGACATCTATAATCAACTTCATACAGAACATAGGTTCCATCTGAAGTCAATCACAGATGCGT
Organism: Spicauda simplicius; assembly: GCA_949699795.1. Taxonomy (NCBI): domain Eukaryota; kingdom Metazoa; phylum Arthropoda; class Insecta; order Lepidoptera; family Hesperiidae; genus Spicauda; species Spicauda simplicius. The sequence continues at coordinate 4,232,973 of OX453068.1, forward strand.
TGCTACTCCGAAGGACTATGATGATCGCCTCATGTGAAAGTGTGCCGACAACCACACCCTTCTATCGAAACGCAAGAAATGCTTCACGCTAGAAATAGGTGTGGCGGTAGTACTTCCCCGGTCGAACTACACTGGTTCTACCACCTTTCCACATAGATAAAAAACATGTAAATAGCTTAAGTAAGTAAGTAAGTAAGTAAGTAAGTAAGTAAGTAAGTAAGTAAGTAGTATTTAAGGAATAAAGAAAAACAAAAATCAATTTTTCCAATATTCGTAGTCGCAAAGATTTATGTAAATTGAGTAACGCCTGTACCCTTAAATTTCGAATCCACACAGTACAGCGTAACAATATTTAAAAAAACACCCAAATTTATACAGTTACGCATTCTTGATTTACAAAACGTCGCCCTACTCCGAAGGGGTCGCGTTATTTAAAGAAGCAAAGTTTGGGAACGCAGCCACGCGTAAACATTTACCAGAGAGGTTTATTGATGTTGGTCACCACAACATAATTAAGTATATAAATATAGCTCTGTCTATACGGAGTGTCCCTAATATTATCTTGTAGTTACAAAAATAACATTTAACACTCTCTAAAAAAAGAACACCTTAAGGAAAGGGCCATGGTATTAAAAAATATGGGTAGTATAATCGTGTGAAACTGTAACGATAAGAATACTAGTGATGGAGTTTGGCACATGTTTTTTGTATTCGACACTTTTATTATTAGTGCTGAAACAACGTCTTAAATAATGTTAAAATTTGTGTATTAATTTTGTCAATATTGAAGCTAATGATGACTTTAATTGATGTTAATGAGCTCTGATCACGAAAGTTTACAGTAATGAAATAATGAATTCTTTGATAATGAAACTTGATAAATAAAATTTTAAAAATAATGAAGTCGATAAAAAAGGTGTTGTTTATCGATAAATTGCGCTTATGACATCACTAATTTGTCAAATAGGACCGGGAGTAGAGAAACCAGTGCTCGTAAAACAAAATTCGTGGCGGACTAACGGAAGTGGTGACTAAAGTCGATAAACTTTTTAAGTTAATTTTTAACGTGCGGTTGTGTTTCCTACATCTTATGTTTATATAAAAGTAGCTCTTGCCCGCGGCTTCGGTCGCACTGTCAAAGGGAATTAACATTAGCATTTGATAGCGTGATTCAGAACATGCAAATGAATTTTACAAACGCCATCTATTAACAACGTCTGGAACTACTAAATATGTATCAACTAACATCGATATTCTCATGAGAATGAGAGAGAGTGGTAAAAAGCAGACGTCCTACGAGTTTTCTGCACTACGTCCTACGAGTTTTCTGCCGAATCTTCTTAGTTTAGGTCGCACTCCGATCCGGTGATAATGTAAGAAATAGCCAATTTATAAGTATACGAAACAAAGACACTTCATTTCATACCTTGCAATCCTATTTGGGACAACAAGTATGATACCACTTTTCAAATTAAATATGTTTTACTAGGTTATTCCCGTCATCCCTGTAGTTCTGGGATTAGAATAGGGCTACGGTATCTCCTGCCTGTCGTATGAGGCCACTAAAAGGGGCTGCGGGGTTGCGGGCGGCTAGAGTGGGATGCCCGAACTGTTTGGTCAGGCAACCCCGTGAAAGACGGCGGTATGTGTGGTAGCATACCGTCGTAAAGACCAGACGGAGCGGTGGGCCCAGCCGCCCATCTGTGAGGAGCCAGATGGGGCAACGTGCTCAAAGGACTCCGGTTGCGTTCCTTTGGAGATCCCGGAGTCCTCTTTGTAGCGCCGAGGATGGCCATCGAGGGGATTTTAGTGCGGTAAAAATCCCACGTAACCCTGCGTCGCTCCCACGGCATCGGGTACCTTTTGAAGGTTTCCCCCTCGAGAGAAAAAAAAGGCAATTCCCCTGGCTTTGCCTTTGGTAATAAGTATCGTATGTGCTCATCTAATTCATAAAGTATGTGTTTGCCAAATTTCAGCGAACCATTAGTTTTTTTTTTTTATTATAACATAAAAACTCCACAGACTGATCGTCCGTGCCTTTTGTCACAATACTTCTTTGTTTTTAACAATATTCTTTATTTCTTAGCTCCACGTAGGCCATCGCTGTCACCATCACACTGTCGTGTGCGGTGGTGACAGCATTGGCAATTAAAGAAATCTTACAATAATTACGCTTAATATATATATAGGACCATTTATCCTTTTTATTTACGTGGTATGTATAATTCGGTGCATTGTACATAGGTGTGTAAGTGTTGTGATTTTGTTTTTTTTTTTTTTACGTATAATGCTAAGCTATTGTATATAATTCTAAGGACACTACACTCTGATTACATTGTTATTACTGTGATACATTGTTGTTACTTGCGATTTAATTCTTTCCGGAGGCCACTTCGAACGTGCAATTTACCTTATCTGTGATTTTTGAGTCATTAGTTTGAACCATTAGTTTTGGCATGGAAAAAACACTCATGTATCACAACTTTCGGACTTATAATATTATTTAGATGTAGGTCATCATTCATCCATTTTCTCTCAAATCTCCTAGATGTCAACAGACTCAACAGTAAAGCGTATCGACAAAAAAACACAAACTTGCCTGCATTTTTAATCCAAGCAGTCTAGCTTCAGGCATGAAGCCACGCTAAAAAGAGAACCTGTTAGCACACAAAAGTGATGTAAGCAAGATTTGATTTCGCATTCGCGTATATTCGCATGTCTTTAAATATTCGCATTCACAAGAATTGTGCGAATATTGAATTACAATGCTTTGCCAGGTCGCCAAATCTATACAAATTTAAGTCGAACTGCAATTTGTCGATAAAAAACAAAGTTGGAAAAATCTACTCGTATAATCGGCCTCCAAAAACCGAAAAAAACATAACGACCCGCGTGGCGGTGCGGTTACCATATCGGTCTGACACGCAGTGGGTTCCGAGTTCGAGTCCCGGCCAGACAAGTATCTGAATGGTGAATTTAGTTTCTTGTTCTGGATCTGGGTGTTTGAGTATTCGTCTTTGTGCGTCCATAACACTCACGACACAGGAGAAAATCCCACTGTGGGGCTTCGCATCCGCATTCGCATTCGAGAAATCCGCGTAACATCACTAGCACACACTGTACCAGACTCTCGGACATACAAATAAAATATTAAACATTTTAGCGAGACACAGATGCAAGTTTCATGCATACAAATCGTGCATCTCAAGGGAATGTTTAGCTTTCACATTCGGTACGGGGTTTGGCTGATATTTATTTTGCATTTATTATAACTGTGTGTTTAAGCGTGCTTACTTTACTATTACTTCTACTGAGCTATTATTGCTTATTACATCACTAAATGCTGGAAGTATGGACATGTCGTACGTTTCTGTCCTACTAAAAAGATAATATGTCCTAAGTGCGGGGGACATCACGCAAATTGTGAGACAACGTCCTTTAAGTGCGTAAATTGCAATGGAGCTCATATGACACTAAACAAGATATGCCCGCAATATACAAAAGAAAAAGAAATACGCATGATTATGTCTCGAGAAAACTGTGTATACAGAAAAGCCTTAAGTATCTACGTCGAAAGAAGGCAGAATAATACTACAGATACTGCGAATCTGGTGCAGCCAGTCCCGCAGGCGGTACGTGTTCCAATGGCGAAGAAGTCATATAAAGACGCTGTCAATTCCACAGTTTCCATGGCAGAGTCCCCACTTCCGACAGTAACAACTAATCTGGAAAATATACGGCAAAACCCGGAACAGGAAAGATCCGCACCAGCGAATGTAAGTAGAAGACAAAAAAAGAAAAAGAATAAAAATAAACAGGCACAGACAAGCGAAGAAGTCTGTTGGAATATGTCGGGAAGCGATGAAGAATGTGGGAGTAACATAGAAGAGATAGAATCTGACGAAACACCGCCGAGGAAAAAGGGAAAGTTCAACTTTAGAAATATTTATCTGGAAATTAAGAAAATAGTTTTCTCTAACAATACCACCAACGAAAAGGTAAAACGTGTATTGAATTTCATAGTCAAACAGATTACGATGTTTATATCAAACTTGATAGGTAGATCAAATTGGATTGAATATGCTCTAAATACGTTATTTAATGGGTGACAACAATAAAAACTTAATGTTAACTTTATACCAATCGAACTCACAAAGCTTGAGGCCAAAACTAGCTATGTTTGATGCATTAATTAATCAAGAAAGGGTACACATTGCTATTATTAACGAAACCTGGCTAGAGCCAGAGTGGCAATTAAATATATCCGGCTATAATATTCATAGGAACGACAGGCTAGACTCATATGGGGGTGTTGCTATAATAACGCATAATTCTATAAAGATACAGAAATGTTCTATTACTTTGAGAAATCCTGGAATAGAATGTATTTATGTTAAAGTTCTTAATTGCAATAATTTACAAAATATTATATCAGTTTATTGTCCACCTTCTGTTAGGACGTCCCATGCAGATTGGGATGAACTATTTTCTATGTTTCCTTGTAAAACTTTGATTGCCGGGGATTTCAACGGTCATCATACAAACTGGTCATATAAAAATGATCCACGTGGCATACAATTAATGGACTCATCTTTAGAAAATAACTATATGTCTTTAAATAATGGAATGCCGACAAGGGTTAAATTGGTTAATGGTACTTTACAGCAATCATCCCCAGATATAACATTCGCTTCCGCAGATATTGCAATAAATTTTAATTGGTTTGTTACTAATGAATGTTTAGGAAGCGATCATTTGATAATCAAATTTCTTTATTGTTACCGCGACTCTATGGTTATAAAACAAAAATTAAACTTTAAGCTAGCCAATTGGGTAAAATATCGTGATGAGCTTGATTTAATTTTTTCACATCAAAGTACCATCCAAGATGTTCAGGCAAAGTATGATTTTTTAAAGTATCATATAACACAATCAGCCAACAATAACATTCCTATGATTAAAATATGCACATCACCGGACAGTAAATTTATGCCGAAAAAATATTGGACACCATTTCTTTCTAAAGTTGTAGCTAGACGGAGATTAGCACTTAAAGAATTTAGGCGTAATCTCACTCCTATAAATTTGACCAAATTAGAAACAGAAATAGCTAAATCTCAAGCATATATCAAAGAAGCTAAAACCAAAGCTTGGCAAACATTTTGTTCCTCTTTAAATGAAAGTACCACCACAACCCAACTTTGGCAACAAATGCGCTGGTTTAAGGGTCACAGGCAAAAAAAGTTCCATACCTCTCAAAGTGAAAAGATTAAATTGTTAAATGATTTGACACCTGATTCAGTATTACCTCGTCCATCTAATATTACGACGAATAATCAAATTTTAGAAACAGATTTTTCCCTACATGAACTTAATTCATGTCTAAAAAAGAAAGATACTGCACCAGGTGATGACATAATTACATATTCAATGATTTATAATCTCCCTCTTAAAGGGAAACTTTTTGTCCTTGAATTATACAACTTAATATATAAAACGGGCAGAATACCTGTTCAATGGCGTGAAATTAAAATAGTTCCTATACCGAAATATAATGCTATTCCTAATTCTATACCTAAAGTTAGGCCTATATCACTTATGTCATGTATTTGTAAAATATTTCATTCTCTCTTGATTAAGCGCTTGGAATGGTTTATAGAAAAAAATGAAGTAATTTCATATGCTACATGTGGTTTTAGACGATGTCAGACAAGTCTGGATTGTTTAGTTAGAATAATATCACAGATTCAGATTAGTTATAGTGAAAAAACCCAACGGTAGCATGTTTTTTGGACATTGAAAACGCTTATAATAATGTATTAACTGACAGAGTCATAACTATGCTTAATGAACTTGACGTAGGTAAAAACATTTGCAATTACTTGTGGGGATTCTTGACTGAAAGACATTTAAAAATTTGTGGAGAATATGATAATGAAAGCGATATGTGCAGATGGACTAATATGGGCTTGGCACAAGGTGACCCGTTGTCGCCTTTGCTGTTTAACATAGTCACTTACAAAATATGCAACCAAATTCAAAATATATTTTCAGCGCAGTACGCAGATGATTTTGTTTTTTATGTAACAGGTAAAAACATGCAAGATAATGTGAGGAAACTTCAAGCATCACTTAATTTAGTAGCAATATTATTGGATGAAATCGGTTTAAATATACCAGTAGATAAAACCAAAGTTTGTATATTCACAAGAGGTCGTAAAAAACTTGAAGCTAAGCTTACAATTAAAGGAAATGTCTTAGAAACCGTACAAGATATTAAGTACCTAGGTATAAGACTTGATGCACCTTTACGCTGGGGAAAACATATCAATGAAATTTGGCAAAAAACTCAAAAATATCTAAATTTGTTTAAAGTTTTAGGTAGTTCTAATTGGGGGATTCATCCTATTCATCTACGCAAGTTGTATTTTGCATTAATAAGAAGTAGAATTGATTATGGCTCTTTTTTGTATGAAAGTAGCGCAAAAACACATTTATCAAAGCTGGATAAAGTTCAAAACCAAGTTTTGAGGATATTGGGTGGGTTTATAAAAAGTACACCTATTCATGTAATGGAGTGTGAATTCGCCAATCCTCCACTACATTTAAGACGATTGTATTTAGGGTACAAATATTGTACCAATGCAAATTCATTTCAGGACAATAATACTATTTATTTATTAGAGAATCTTAACAGTAACAACTATTGGAACAATAAAAAGAAACCATTGTTAGCAGACATATTCAACGAAATTAGAGAGACTGAAATATTTTCTTCTAAGCCACTTGAAATGTTTTCTCTTAGTACATGGATAACAAATATAAAAATTAGTGAAATAGTTTACAATGAATTAAATTGTATTAAGAATTCAAAAAAGACATATAATCCTGCAGCATTAAATAAAGACGTATTGGAAGAAATCAGCAATAAATATAAAAATTTCATTAGAATATATACAGATGGATCGAAAAGTGCAAACGGTATGGGTGCATCCTATTGTATTCCTAAAAATAAGTTCAAATCGCTGTATAAAATATCTGCCGATGTGTCAATTATGTCAATAGAATTGATTGCAATCTCAAAAGCTATATCTTATGCGATTAATAATAACCTGAATAATGTTGTTATTCTAACAGATAGCAAAAGCGCTCTGTATCATTTAGCTCGATGTGGCTCTGGTCACAGAGGTGTTTCTATTGCTTACTCTATACTTGATCAACTGTACCAAATCCAAACATCTATGACATTAAATTTGAGGTTGCAATGGATTCCATCACACATAGGTCTGTTGGGCAACGAGGAGGCTGACTTATTAGCATGTAGTGCTGCTCATAATGGGGTAGAATGTAGTATTAAGCCAAATTACGCCGAAGTTTTGTGCAAATTCAAAATCAAATATTGGAAAAAATGGAAGGAATATTTCGATCTTAAATCTAAAGAAAAAGGTATATGGTACAAAACAATGCAGAGTGAGCCTCCTCGTATACCATGGTTTACCAATGTGGGGCTTGGCAGGCAACTGATCACAGTAGCAGTAAGGCTTCGTTCTGGACATCTTCCACTGAATGGTTTTGCGTATCTTATGAAAAAAGTGTTGTCACCAAATTGCTCTACATGTGATAGACATGAAGATGCTCAACACCTCTTACTGGAATGTGTCCGAAATCGAATGGAGAGAGATGCTTTGATGAAAAAATTAAAAGTAAACCAATTAGATGTTGGTGCATTTCAGACCATCTTATCAGACCCACGTTCCGAACAGGCAAAGTGCATTTATACGTTCATCAATGCATCTCTCAATGATAGAAATTAAGAATAGATCACTTAGATCTATTCTTAATTTCTATCTTTAAATGACTGTGTAGTTAATTAGATTTTATAAGGTACAATGGGGTTGACATGTACATTTAGTACCCAAGCCCCGAAAAAAAAAAATAAAGATTAAAAAAAAAAAAAAATCGTCAACCCATTATTGTCCCACAGCTGGGCACGGGTCTTCTCTCAGAATGAGAGAGTTTTAGGCCATAGTCCACCGCGCTGGCCAAGTGTGAATTGGTTGACATAATGTATTTAGATCGTATATATGACGAGTATTTCAGCTAGTATAATATGTATGCCAAATTTCAACCTAATTTGCAGGTGATAGAACCAGTGTTGTTCGACCGGGGAAGTAGACCGGCACACCTATTTCTAGCGTGAAGCATTTCTTGCGTTTCGATGGAAGGGTGTGGTTGCCAGCACACTTTTGTATGAGAAGATCATCATAGTCCTCGAGAGTAGCAACACATCTGTGATTGACTTCAGATATAACCCATGTTTCATTTGAAGTTTCTCATAGATGTCCATGGGCGACATTGAACACTTACCTACTTCTATCGGATAAAAAAATCCGTTCAATTGCGAAAGTACGTCGAAAAATCATTCATCCTCACAAACATTAAAAATAATTAAGAAAAAAATATATAAACATGACTAATTGATAACCTTTACCGTTTAGTTATTATGGTAAAAACTTTTCAGATTGATTAACTTTTTCATTATCTCCTTCCCCTCATTTTATGACTATACCTAATTCCCCCTTAACATTCAGCCGTAAAATATAAAAACAATTATGTAAAAATGATTCAGTAATGATGACTATGCAATGCCGTGCCATGCATGCAAATATACAGGGTGTTTAACTGTCTGCAATGAATAGAAATATTCTGGCTCGGTCGGGTACTCCGAAATTACGTTTGCTTAAGAATTTACATAATTTTCTGTAGTATCCAAAGGGTTATGTTCAATTGAGGCGATAATGACTTAAATGTAATTATAATGTTATGTAAGGGATGATCTTTAATGCTAAATATTCCTGTCTTTAAAAGAATAAAAAGATGAGAAGATAAGAAAAGCCACGTGTATCTTGAATAGCATCACTCTTTCTTTTTTTCTAGAAGAAGACTAAGGAAAAATAAGGAGACGGGTTGGGCGGACATATAGAATGTGACAACAAGGTTTGGCGAGAAGGTTTGACTTTATTTATTTATAGCGTAAAACCACAGTATTAATATAATACAGTACTCTAACTCTGCCGTGTCCTTGAATTTTATACCTACAGAGGCGTTGGGCGAAAGATTGCGTTAGGGCTGCCTGCCTATAGTACTTTAATTACATCTTTCAGTATGAATACTTTCTTTCTAGTTTTTTGATAGTAAATATTGTATATTTTTATTTAAACAAATACAATTCATGGTGAATTGTGTAGGAAGTGTTGAATACATGTAATGTTTTTTTAATTAGTCGATTTAGGTTATAAAAAAAACTATTATTTTAATATGTGAGACTTTTAATAATAAATCATTATTTTACTATTATTAATTACAAATTTGACATTGAAAATATTTGCGCCTCTACTGAGACGTACGAAAAGCTTTATTATTAAATTTAATAGTATAAAAAATTCGCATTCGGATAAAAAGTTAAATTAAAAATAATTTTGGGAAACATTGACATGGTGGAGAAAAAGGAATATCTTTCATTTGGTTATAAATACCTGCAGCTACTTTACAATTTATATGTGTTGTTTTAAATGAGGTTCGAAATATTTCCTCCAATTTTTTTACATATTGCACAAAATCATCCCTGTGTATTATTAAAAAACTTTTTAAATTATTTTTGCAGTAGTACCTTAAATACCAACTCTCTTCGCTGAAATTACGGCTTCTTTGATCAGGCTTTATATACGACTTCAAGGCTTGTCAATCATCTTTCTCCAAACAACGTTTTAGGAGATATCCACAAATATAAAAAAGAGCATTTTTTTCAAGCAAGACCAATTGATTATATTCGGTACGAGTAATTGGGATATTGTAAAATTCTTCATTAACTGTATTTGATACTTCATTAGTTGGTACAAGTATTGCACAGCTACTATAAAAAAAAGTATAGGTACGACAGATTGAGTGTAATTTGTTTTAAGCTGACAGTGTATAGCTTAGTAAATAAGTTATAAAATATCATACGTAGGTTTAAAAATGTAATTATAAATTCAAAATAATTTATTTATTTTATGTAGTTATTTATTTATCGAACAATATTCTATTTTTTGCTAAAATATCACTTGCCTATAACTATGTACTTTATTTTTTGCTCTGACAGAAAAGAGATACACTTCGCCAATGGCAGGTAGGACATTCATACTTACCTATGTCACTTCCCTTTATCATAATATCCTTTAATTATTTATGGAACCAGGTATTATATTCGATAGAAAAGCTAAATACCAATTTATTAAAAAAGAAACAAAGAAAGAAGGTAGTTCTAGTACATTAAAAAAAACATTAAATAATACAATTATAATGTTTTTTTTCCTTTCGTAGTTTCCAGGCAATTTAAAAAATGTTATCTTTGGATGTGTTAATATAAAATTCAAACAACCAAAAACAGCACAATATAGTCTACAATTCTTGTTCGCCATATTATTATTAAAATAAAAAAATCACTGCTCAAAAAACCGTTACACCGTCCGCTCGTCTCTACGGCACATTCGCATCTGTTTGTATACCGAATGAATACCGAAATTGAGGCGCGTAGGTATAACTTGCGTTTCGTGCGCTTCTAAGAAGTTAGAGTACTGTAGATATTTGTACCGTGGTAAAACGCTTTCCGTTAGCATGGTGTGAATATCGGGTGAGATATATGACATAGGTGACATATGTGACATTATCATTTTTGTGTCTTCATTGCGATTCTCAAAGTTTAACCAGAAACCAATGTGTACGACGGCGTCTATAACCTCTTTATACTATAAATAAATCCACGGTGAAATATCAAAAAAATTGCATTATTAGCTGGTATTCGTGTATAGAATTTGAACCTAGAAACCTCAGACTGACTGTGGCGGCCATAGCTACTCTTATATATAATATCTAACGGTAGCGGTATATTCATTACAAATGGCGAGGGAAAGTAATCCGACAAAGCCTCTAACAGAGGTTCGTTCCTTCTCGATTAGAACGTATGTCTCTATTGAGTAATGATGCCAGAATTGGACCATCCCTTACTTTAGGTATATATATGGGTTGTAATCCAAATATTTCCAGGTCTGTGTGTAAAAGAATTGTATTCATCAAGGTGGTAGAACCAGTGTAGTTCGACCTAGTAAGAACCACCGCCACACTTATTTCTAGCGTGAAGCATTTCTTGTGTTTCGATAGAAGGATTTGGTTGCCAGCACACTTTCACATGAGGCGACCATCATAGTCCTCGGGAGTAGCAACGCATCTGTGATTGACTTCAAATGGTTCTCATTCAAATGGTTCTCATTCTCATGTTCTATATGAGGTTGATTACAGATGTCCATAAGCGGCAGTGATCATTTACCGTTAAGTGGACTGCATGTTCGTTTGCTACTTCAGACAGATAAAAAAAAAATGAATCGCCGTCCTAGGACGCGCTCATCTTGTCCCTGTACTTCTGGGATCAGAATAGGGCTACGATATTCTCTGCCTGTCGTAAGAGGCGACTAAAAGGTTTCTGGGGTTTGCAGGTGGTAAGAGTGGGAGCTCGGACCGTCCAGCCAAGTGACCCCGCGAAGGACGATGGCATGTGTGGCTATATGCCGTCATAAACACCGAGAGACACGGTGAGCATCAATAGGTCGGGGAAGGGCCCAAAAGGGGCATTCCGCTCGGAGGACTCCGGTTGAGGTCGTTTTGAGATCCCAGAGTCCTCTTTATAGCGCTGAGGACGGCCACCGGGGGGGTTTTAGTGAGGTAAAAATTCCACATAACCCAGCGTTTCTCCTACGGCGTTGGGTACCTTTTGAATATTTCCCCCTCAAAAACAAAAAAAAGGTGAAAAGTGTGAATTAATTCGTAAAAGAAAACACTTATGCAACGTTTAGTTTTCAAAACTGCTAGTAGTTTCAAGCAATCCACGCTTGGACATAGTCATGAACTGTAATAAAACTATTCTCATTCTGATTCTAGATCTTTGCTCGACAAAATTACAACATCATTGTCCAGAGCTATAAACAACTATTAACAGCAGCAAAAAGTAAAAATATATTACTACTGATCTGCAATTTACGATATTAGTTATTTAATAAATAATCAGATTCAGAGATCAGATAGTACTTTAATATATTTTCAGAAAACGTATTTCGATTTCATAAAGGATCTTCAACAAAACACCAAATAATCCTAGTTCGTTCTATCCGGATTACTCCCCTCGCACAAGCCTCGTAATGAGTGGAATTATAACTTTTTGTTCACAAGTAACTCTCGACTCTCACTTCGCCTCTTAGCTCGCGAGTGGCTCTTTAAAACTCCCTTGAATGCACTAAATTGTATGAAACCTGTATGTATACATGCATGTTGCGACGCCAGAGATTAAAGCACTTAAATGGTCGCGCCCTTCTTCCTGCGATTAGGGCTCAATCTCCTTCACGTGTACTTGAATGGTTATATGAAAATTACGCTTTCTGCGATTTTTTTATTTTTGCATTATATTTTACCCGACTGCCTCAAAATAAGGATAATGTTTTTTGAGTGTATGTATGTATGTTTGTAAGCATATTCATTTATTTGGCACGCACTGCAGTCCCAAGCGCCTGTTATCAGAGAAAAAGGGGGAGAGATGAACGTTTTCTTTTGTTATCATATAATATGGAAATCAAACCAAACCTTTACTAGGTTATCACTTTTATGAAACTATGTTGACACAAAATAAATTATAATTAAATATATGTATAAATTAAATACTTTATTAAAAAAACAAATTACCCATTCTTTTCTTGTTTTCATAATAATTACTAGTTATGTGTACGGCTTAAAACGTGGTAGAACTGTTTAAGGCTTAAAAGTTAATTAAATTCTCACTACAATTATGCTTAAGCATCGCAAGTCGGCTGTAAGATAAAAGCGTTCTTGACACTCCGTAGTCCCACAATGCACTGCTTACCGAACTTTGGAAACTTAGTTCAGAGGTTTTAAATGGCTAAAATATGCTATATATACTGCAGATATATACTGCGTCGTAAGTGATCGTTTAATATTAAGTAATATTTACTTATTCATATCGCTGCAATCACACATTCACATAATCAAACAATTCAAAATTGACAATTTTAAGTTAAACATACTATTTTATACAAAAATGGTCTAGTATTGAATACGTTGTTTTACTGGAACTGCTATTATTGACCTATGAATAATAACTAATTTATCAAAATGATAAAAAAAAAACTTTGTTTAATTCTTACCTGACTCTCCTATAAAATAAGCGTTTTGTGTTGTGTAAATATTGATGCAAAGGAGCGATATATTATGGAGTATTTGTTTATTAATAGAAGGGAAATCGGCACTATCCGAGCAAGCGAACTCAATCCTCAAAGGTATCAACGCTTGGCTAATCTCAAGTAAGATTCTGACTGTATCTGGGATTGTTTACTTATGTCCATGTATGGTAGTACTCAGTTTCCATCAGGTGGATTGCATTACATTTACAGGTGGATTATTTTGCTAGTTACATATCGTCAACCCATTATTGTCCCACTGCTGGGCACGGGTCTTCTCTCAGAATAAGAGAGTTTTAGGCCATAGTCAACCGCGCTGACCAAGTGCGAATTGGTGGACTTCACACATCCCTGAGAACTTTTTTTAAAGAACTCTCGGGTGTTTATTTCTAATACGCAGGTCAAATTCTATTCTAATTGAGAGGGCAAGTTTCAATCTTTAGGCTATAACTGCTACTTACATATTACAATAAAAATAACAATAATTAATCGTTACGTAATTAAATGTAAACTTAAGATGCTTAAATAATGCGAAGTTAGAAAGTAAAAGCAACATACATTTTTGCAAAGAAATCACAAAAGACGGAGAAATTGACAGACAGACAGACAGACAGACAAATTGTTATCAATCCGCCACCAATACACATAGTTAAGTTTATCGACTGAAGTTGCACCGAGAGACCCTACAATCCAAAAGTAGGCTTTTCGGTGAAGGAAAACATCGTGAGGAAACATACACACCCGAGAGTTCTTTAAAAAAAAAAAAGTTCTCGGAGGTGTGTGAAGTCCACCAATTCGCACTTGGCCAGCGCGGTGGACTACGGCCTAATACTCTCTCATTCTGAGAGAAGACCCGTGCCCAGCAGTGGGACAATAATGGGTTGACAACAATCTCCCACACATGTGAGCATTAACCTCCTATTGCTATATTCCCAGAACCCCCTCATCCCCTCAACCCCTCTTATAAAACATTTTAGGCTCGTATGAAAAACATTCGGGCTTATTGCGTAGTCAGCGTATATGCAATTAGTCGATATTGAAAACAGCGGTCGGCAACGCATTTTGTGGGTTTTTCTTTTTTTAGCTTAGTCTTTTTTTGTCTCGGTCGTTTATCTAAGTAGGATGTGAATGTAACAGGGTAAATTTTATGCATTCCAACTTATGCAACAAAATTGATTTAACTATAAGTATATAATTATGTAGAAAGTTGTAGAACGTACTCGTAAATGGTTCGTATGAACGTATAATCTAGCGTGAAGCGGCCACCACCACTCCGACTGGTCTTTACAACGAAATCCTAGTGTGGGGCTATGAGTGTAGATAGTGTGTTTTTTTAATAAGCATGTTTACCATCACCACCAACTGTGATCATTAACATTGACTAGTAGCAAAAGGCCCCATTAGGGAACACTATGTCCAACAGAAAACCTCAAAGGGCTGATAGATGGATGGAAAAGACTTTATTATTCTTACTGTTAAACCCCACAAAAATCAAGAAATAATATACAGAAGACATAAAATTATTTCTTCAATAACCACATTTTAATCCTAAGAAATGTAAAATCATTATAAGCCTCGTAGCATTATTGCTTCCTACAGATCATAATGTTAGCATTGACAGAAAGATTATGGAGAAATTGTAAGGAAAAAGGGACGATTCATTGCGTATGCCTCATTAATACGCCTTTAATCTAATCGTTCCGAAACCGCCGAGCTGCACAAAAACTTTGTCATTTCTTTCATGCAAAATTACGTTTGGAAAGCCCTTGGAAGCTACTTGTCAGACAGAAGCTTTGAAGCGATATATGATAAATTTAAACGAAACGAGAAGTACATTTATATTTTTATTTTATCTTATTTATCTTTAAAGAAAACCTTCATACAATAACCTTCTGCATCGTGATACATGACAAGATGATAGTATCTAAATTGCATCCGTAAAAATAAATTTTATCAATTATTACATTTATTAAGGATTTCTTTATTTTTATTAACAACTATTATTTAAATAAATTATGACAAAATATTCTATATTTAAATATAAATTATTATTTTTTATTGTTACATTAATACATAGGTACTTAATTTAACTTATTAAAAACCTACCGGTTCTTTAAAAAGCCAACGTTTTAAATGCAGCAGTGTATGTCTGTGTTTATATGGATAAAAGTTATGTCATAGAGAAAAGTGTTGAATAAGACTTCAATCGCTTAACATGAATGTAGTAAACGATTCTCTATACAACAAGTCCGTTACGGATACCAAATTTTGGAGGGCCGGATTACATTGGGTTGTGAGAATATTAAAAAACTTCGCTCGCCCAAACTTGGATTGTCTTTTTTGAACTGTTTACTCCTTGGGCTGAGCTTTTGTTTTTCCCCGGAAAAGGTTGACGATCACTGGTTTTGTTTGTAACTCGACAAGTTTGAAACTTGTCAAGGTTTCAGATGTTGAGTTTTCCTAAATACTTTTACAAGAGCCATTTACTTGCACAGATAAAAAAGAAAATCTAATTCAACGTTCTAACTCGGGAATATTTTTGTTTCAAAGACAACACACAAGTATTGTTCATATTATATTTAAATTATACATTTATTCACAGATGAGACAAAGCAACGTTATCGTTATATTTGACTGACATATTTGTCTTTGTTAATAAAATACCAAATGTATTAGGATACTGAAATTTTGTAACTTAACATATATTGTCGTCAACCCATTATTGTCCCACTGCTAGGCACGGGTCTTCTCTCAGAATGAGAGAGTTATAGGCCATAGTCCAAGTGCGCTGGCCAAGTGCAAATTGACGTGTAACATATATTATTAACATATATTAATTGCGTTCTATTGCGATGAATATTGCTGCCTTGTATGAAAAACTGCACAATTTATAATTTTTCAACCTTAAGTTAAAGATACATTTTCACCCAAAAAAGGCCCAGAATTGAAAAGTCGATTCTCTAGTTACTCTCTAGTCAGTTTTTACTCAACCCATATTACGAAGCATTAGAAAGTGCTCTTCTACCGAGAAATTCATTTAGTCTCGGATCCGCAAATGTTTATAACATTTTACTGTATTATTTTATCATTAATCACTAAAAAATAAAAACAAAATTCAATGTTTATTTTTTACCCGACTCTACTCAATTTTGCAGCGATATGATGAGAAATGAAAACTGATTTTAATTTTAAACTAAAAGCTTTCAGTTAATCGTTATTTACAATGTACATATTCCATCGAATTTCAATTAAACGAAACTGAATTAGTGCTACAAATTAATCACAATCATCTAATTAAAATCATTTACACGGAAACACAATTGACAAACTAATTTGGAAAATGCTTTTCTGTTCCAATCAGTGTGAAAGCATTAACATAATAAATACCTCTGTCGTTTTGTTTAGTGGATGTGGGGAACTTTAACCGGTTAACCAATTGACATGAGTTCCAATTAAACATGGTCTGTTGAACACAATTGTTTTTATTATGATTGTTTTAAAGAGTTGGAATATTATAGAATCCGTGCCTTATGACTTGAATTTGATATAGTGATAGCTTCCTTTATATTTGCGGTTCAACTCCGGAGGCACTACCGCCTCACCTGCCTTTTTTTGTTTTCGAGGGGGAAATCTTCAAAAGGTACCCGACGCCGTGGGAGCGACGCAGGGTTATGTGGGATTTTTACCGCACCTCGGTGGCCGTCCTCGGCGCTATAAAGAGGACTCGGGAACTCGGACCGACCGCAACCGGAATCCTCTGAGCGCGTTGCCCCATCGGGCTACACCCAAGTGAGCGGCTAAACCCAACGCATTGTCTGGCTTTTCCGACGATATGTGACCACAAATAACGCTGTCAACCCCATGGTCACCTGGCTGGACGATTCGAACTCCCACTCTTGCCGCCCGCAACCCCAGGAGACCCCTTTCAGTCGCCTCTTACGACAGGCAGGAGATATCGTAGTCATATTGTGATTCCGGAACTACCGGGACTGGGACGATATTATTTATAGATGTCTAGGGCTGGCATTCGCCACTTATACGACATTTATTAGATAATAATTTAGAACGCATCGAATGAGTATGTCTTCTTTACCACACCCTTCAGACCAAAACACAGCACTGCATAACACTACTGTTATAAGTCAGAAATAGCAAAAGCAATAATGCTTCTGAAATCATTTTTTTTATCTGACTGAAGTAGCAAACGAACATGCAGTCCACCTGATGGTAAGTGGTCACTGCCGCTCATGGACATCTGTAATCAACTTCATACAGAACATGGATTCTATCCGAAGTCAATCACAGATGCGTTGCTACTTCTGTGGACTATGATGTTCGCCTCGTATGAAAGTGATATATAAAGAGTTTTAGCACCGTTAAATGTGAGGTTAAATAAAACTTGTAAACATAAAAAGAGCTGACATTAAATTTTGCTAGTTAATCAAAATCCATGTCGAAACCGGGATACGTTAACGGCGCTCCCGAGTCCAAGCTGACACGGTCTAGCTAACTTGAATAGATAAACGGGGTTTGCGAAACGAAATACCGGACGACTTTTAGTGTATTAATCGTTTTCGTTTGGAGCTAGTTAGTCTTTCATGTCATAAAAGCCCTTCTGTACACGAAAATCCATTGTAAAAATCCATTAAAGGACCCTTTTGCATTTTTGTGTACACATTTACTTTACCATACAAATTACTTTTTAAAGCTAACGTGTGTAGAAACAAACAAATAGATATAAAATAATGTTAGGTTCGTCAGTATATTTACTTAAAGGAAATCATTGTGTATAAAATCGTTCATTGATGATTCTCGTCACCCCATTATCGTCCCACTGCTGGGCACGGGTCTTCTCTCAGAATGAGAGAGTTTTAGGCCATAGTCCAACGCGCCGGCCAAGTGCCCATTGGTGGACTTCACACAACCCTTTTTTTTAAAGAACTCTCGGGTGTGTAGGTTTCCTCACGAAGTTTTCCTTTACCGAAAAGCAGTGATAATTAATTTTTAATACGCACATAAATCAATGGCGCGTGCCTTAGTTTAAACCTCGGACCTCCCGATTGAGAGGGCAAGTTTCAACCATTAGGATTGATGATTGAACTAACACAATGATGTGTAGAGATACATCAATAACAATAAATCTTTTCAATTAATTTTAGTGAATAGCCAGCCATCGCCACGAGTAAACTAGAACATAAAGTAAATAGATATAAGAGATAATTAATCAATGAGTGGTTACTTAAATTGTAAGAACATATCGAACGCTGAGAATTTAAAGTGAGCTAAGGTGAAATAGGTGTAAGTATGTTTAAGTATTTTGCACAAATCACGAAACTGTTTTGTATTTTAGATAATCTAATATAGCATGCGGTTATTAGAGAGACGTATAATAACATTTATTTTGTGCTATTCTACATACTATACACTTTAATTTCTAATTCGATAGACGATACACTACGTTATTATAGTCATTTTCAGTGTTTAACTCAATTTTTCGAGAATTAGAGTTTGGTCTCTTTCGTTCTACCCGATATCTTTTGACTAAATAGCTGCATTGACCCAATCAAAACTGCGATCATCAATGCGCATGCCAGGCTTTCTGGGTATTGGCATCAAGCCCCCCATCAAAGTAGGCCTAGAAATGAACCTAATGAATGAAGCTTGCTGAATAGATGGAATATATTCAGCATGCTTCATTCGTTAGGTTCATATTTAAAAAAATAGTAAGGTACATTTGTTCGGTGTATAAAGTGGATTTACTATCGCACTGATTAAGAGATCTATTTGCGAAACAAATGCTCTGAGCAGAATCAGCGTTAGCTCAATTACATTGTTTCGTTTAGTTTAAACGTCTCCGTTTAGGTATTACGTCTAATTTGAGCGTTGGTTTGTAAACTACAGTCAGTTCTTAAGTGGTTGGATCATCGCTTATAATATGGCTAGCAATGTCTGCGGTTTCTCCCCTCCTAATCTATCCCATGGGAATCGTGCAGTTTCCCGGGAGTCGAACCACGAACCATCCTTACGAGGGGGTATCGAAGGTTTTTCCTTACCTGCGATACCCCGATAAGGATTAATTTCAATGACTTGTACTTCTCTACTACATTATTACAGACAAAACACGTATCTAGGCTTACTGCTGCTGTTCGGTCAGGCAATCCCGGAAAGGACGGCGGTATGTGTGGTCGCATACCGTCGTAAAGACTAGACGGAGCGGTGGGCCCAGCCGCCCATCTGGGAGGAGCCCGAAGTGGCAGCGCGCTCGGAGGATTCCGGTTGAAGTCGTTTCGAGATCCCGGAGTCCTCCTTTTCAGCGCCGAGGACGGCCACCGGTGGGGTTTTAGTGCGGTAAAAATCCCACATAACCCTGCGTCGCTCCCACGGCGTCGGGTACCTTTGGAAGGTTTCCCCCTCGAAAACAAAAAAAAAAGGCTTACTGCTGCTATTATGCAACAGAAATATGAGTGGTGGAGACTGATACAGTAGTCAAAGTTCCACCACGCTTCAAGGTGGTAGAAAAACGGTTCGACCGGAGAGGTACCACCGCCACACCTATTTCTAGCGTGACGCAGCTCAAGCAGTTCAAGCTCTTGCGTTTTCAGGGAAGGATGTGGTCGGAAGCCCTTAATTCTCAGGAATATTAACGCATACGCATAGCATAATTTACCTACAGTCACCCACAACCCACGAGGGTCCTATAACAGCCTATGGACAAGAAAGGTCCTAAAGTGGCTACTACTTTTATGCACATTACATTTAAACAAGCTCAAGTCCCCCCCGATCACGTGTATCGATGAAGAAGAAGACCGCGGAAAACGCTTCTAAAGGCACGGAGACGACTGAAGTGGCACCAGTTTGTGGAGTCACTTGTCTAGCAGGGGACGTCTAGAGGCTGATGGATGGTGAATCAATTAATTTTAATAGTGAAACCGGCTAAGTGCGAGTCAAACCCGTGTACGAAGGGTTCCGTATCAGTATCTAAAAAAATCACGATTGTTGAATGGATGCCCCCCCCCTTAAATCTATACTTTATTGTGTTTTTAGAATTTGTTGTTATAGTGGCAAAAGAAACACATCAATCATCTGTTGAAAATTTCAACCGTCTAGTTATCATGGTTCATGAAACATGAGCCTGGTGACAGACAGACGGATAGACTGACAAACGGACAAACGGACAACGATATCTTAGTAATACAGTCCCGTTTTTACTCTTTTAGGGGTCCGTAATAAAAGGAGTGCAGGCCGCCCCCCGACCAGGTGGACTGATGACCTGAAGAAGACGGCGGGTAACTGGATTCAGATGGCCCAGGACCGGTCGAAGTGGCGCAGATTAGGGGAGGCCTATGTCCAGCAGTGGACTTTCAAAGGCTTATGGATGGAATAAAAGTGTAAAAACGTTTACACTTTTAGTACGGACCATTTTCATACGTACAGAAACTTTATCATTATCCAGCGCGAGTTATTATTATAGCAAATATCAAGCTCGTTCTACTTGTTTCAGTTTTATTGTTATAGCGGCTTAAGTGTGAAACTATTAACGCTTCAGAAATTTTGGTACGTGTGTAATTAGTAGGGGTTGTACATAAAACAAAATTGTGGGTAACGACGTTCTTAAATTCTCGCCACAAAATTGCGATATAAATTCAACACGAAATTTTGATGTTTGTTTTAATACACAAATATGTGGTAGAACTCGTGGGATTACATATTCCTCCATTTATAATTATAGTGATGTTTAATTTGTGTTTGACTAAAAAGTTTGTAAAGAATTATTTTTCTGGAGCGTTGTAGATTAGGTACGTATTCTCCTAATGCTACGGTAGATCCTGGAGTCCTCTTTGTAACGCCAAGGACGGTAACCGGGGGGGTTTTAGTGTGGTAAAAATCTCACATAACCCTGCGTCGCTCCCACGACGTCGGGTACCTTTAGAAAGTTTTCCCCTCGAGGACAAAAAAGGTAGCATTTAGCATCATTAAAACAGACTGTGTGAGTTTTCTATTAGCAATTAACACATTAATTGACAAGATAACACAGCTTAGCCTTAAAGTATAGTATAAGCGCAGACAGGTAATTCACAATTCAAAAGCCTAAAAGAGACGAAGGGTTTAGGGTCCGATCAGATACATACCGATGAAGCACGTTTAGAGATCTCACTCCGTTTTACGAGCGCCGTTAAAATGCCGCCTGTAATAAAAACGGGTACTGCGGACCCTGCTTTAAATAATGCTAATAAAACAGCTGATAATGCGGAATTGGAGGAAGACATCGTGTTATAGCATTGTTCTCGTATAAATATAGAAAAGCGAACGAGTGTACAAGTGCCTCAGTGCCTGAAGTTGAAATTGTTCGAGCAATGTGTGTTGCCAGTGATGGCGCCGAAACGTGGTCCTTCACTAAAGGCCTCATTGGAAGGCTCAGAGTCGCTCAGCGTGCGACATGATTCGCGACGATGAAAAAAAGGAGTACAGGTCGCCCCCCTACCAGGTGGACCGATGATTTGAAGAAGACAGCGGGAAACCGGTTGGATTCAGAGGGCACAGGACCGGTTGGAGTGGCGCCATTTAGGGGAGGCCTATGTCTAGCAGTGGACATCAAAGGGCTGATGGATGGATGGATGGACGGATGTCCATGGATGGCAGTGGCCACTTAGCTACTTCTGTCAGATAAAAAAAACAGTCCAGCCCAAAGTTAGACACAAATGCGTTGCTATTCCCGAGGGCTATTTTTTATCACATTAGGTAAAGTAGCAAACGGGCATGCAATCCACTTGATGGTGAGTGGCAATTACTACCTATGGATAGTTTATAAGCAACTTCATACAAATCACATGTAAAGTCAAGCACAGATGCTTTGTTAGTCCCGTGGTCGCCTAATATAAAAGGCTGCAACCACGTATTTCCGTAGAAACGCTTCACACTAGAAATAAATGTGACGCTGGAATATACCCGATCGAACCTTATACGTACTAATATTCTGTAATTGAAAAATTATAATAAAAAGCGAACAGGCATACGATCCACCAGATGGGAAGTAGCTAACCGCACATAGAGGTCTTTAATCAAGCCTACATAATCCTATTAGTCTAACCTAAGTTGAACCACAGATGCGCCGTTTCCTTTAGGACTAACCGTTGAAACGCTTGAAGTATCCTTATGTATCTTTTCTATACTATCAATCTTTTTTTCGTACATAATCATTAATTTATATTTAACTAGCGGAACCCCTCAGCATCGCCCGCGTTAAAAAAATCGACATATCGATTGTCACGTGGGAATAAGATATTTTCCCGCAGTATAAAGTAGCCTATATGTTAATCCAGAGTGTCAGCTAACTCCCTATCAAATTTTATGAAAATTGCTCCAGCTGTTTAGTCGTGAAGAGGTAACAAATGTACACACTCACAAACTTTCGCCTTTATAATATTAGTATGAAGTACGAGTATGACTACTTGACCCGGCGAACTACGTTCCGCCTAAAAGTAAAAAATCTATAATTATCAGTGTATCTCTACTATATTATACGTGTATTAAACATAAAAATCCTTCCTCTTGAATCGCTCTATCAATTTAAAAACTACATTAAAATCCGAAGTGTAGTTTTAGAGATCTAAGCATACATAGGGACGGACCGAGAAACGACTTTGTTTTATACGATGTAGTGATTTATTTATGTCATACTATTTATCAGGAGAAAATTTCTATAGCTAATAAAGTTTCATCAAAGTGTTTAACATTGTAATAGACATTTTAGTAGCTGTAATTTTAAAATAAGTAAAGTTTTAGTGTTCCTTGCCAGCATTTTAGGGCCTCGCAATAAAAGGAATACTTAAAGTTATGACTGTTGTAATTCAAGTATGGTTGAATTTTAACAATTGATCCGTATCATAGCTACGCGGAAATGGTGAATGCAATATAACTTATACTCCATTCAAAGTTGGTTCGAGTTTTAAACTCGGTTTATGAGTTTCTAGAACTTTGATGTAATTTACACTTCAGGGGTAATGAGTTTCATGTGCTTTACGAATTCCATAGATGGGTTGACTCTTAGGCCTTATATATATATCATCACCTATTATTGTCCCACAGCTGGGCACGGGTCTTCATGAGAGAGTTTTAGACCATAGTCCACCGCGCTGGCCAAGTGCGAATTGTTGGATTTCACATACCTCCGAGAATTTTTTTAAGGAACTCTCGGATGTGTAGTTTCCTCACGATGTTTTCTTTTAACGAAAAGCAGTGTTTATTAATTTCTAATGCGCACATAAATCAGTAATGCTTGCTTGGGTTTGAACCTCAGACCTCCCGATTAAGAGGGCAACCATTAGGCTATCACTGCTCTTGCGCATATTACAATTGTTTTATATCATATATTTTTTTTCGTCAATCCATTATTGTCCCACTGCTGGGCACGGGTCTTCTCAGAATGAGAGAGTTTAGGCCATAGTCCACCGCGCTGGCCAAGCGCGAGTTGGTGGACAAAAAGGTTTTAATACTTCGTAAAGGCAAATACAGCTCTATACAGTGTTGATCGATTTATGTATCTACTGTTTTTCTAGCGTCTTATTTAATCGGCTGTCGATAAATAGTAGCGAATCGTTTATTTAGTCAAGGCAACACTGAAGTGAGGGTCGATATCTGTACACCACTTCAACCAAACACTTTCGATGTTGTATTTTGTTTTTTACATTGCACAGCTTTTATCGCGGGCTTTGAGCGCGGCGACCGAATTAAGAAATTCCGTAACGAAAAAAACCTAACACCCGCACTCCGCCTACCATGTAGCGCGGACGAGCGTTCGCTTAACGTGTACCTATATGGTACGACAGTACGAAGCTCGCACGGATCGAGACGAGCTGCTCGGAAATTGGACGAATATGTAAACAGCTGTTTGTGAGAAAGTATATAGTATGAAAGTTAAAAACTTGAAATAATATGAAACAAAATATAATGCATAATTAAATAAATAATTTTAATAGCATAAGTTAACAATAAATGCTATGCAATAGTTTTACCGTGGTATCTCCGAGTGCCGCACGTTTTTATAGTTGAGCAACTATTATCTAGGTGATATTTTTTGATTTACATATATTTCTTAACATTTTAATGCACAACTAAATAATTGTTTAGCTAAAAGCTGTATATATGAGTTAGGCCTTAGGCTTACCGCGCAGTCTACTATCGCATGAGCGATAATCCAATTTTATCACTTAAGCTACTGACCTGAGATATTTCCGGAGCGCTATAACATGGGTTCTTGCAAAATGGTACAAATAAGAACGTTTTTCCGTAGCGAGCAATGTTGTAAATTTCTATAGACCTTTATTGTTAGGTCCAAATATTTAATTAACAAAAATCATATTTTGCAAATTAAAAAATGGAATAATTTTATCAAATTAGTGTATTGTCATCGGTCCTCAATAGATCTACAAAGTTTGAACGAAATCTGGGCGTTTAAAGTGGGTCAAAATCGCGCCCAAAGAAGTCGGTTACAAACATCAAACAAACATACAGGTGAAGCTAATAAAAAGCTAATAACTAATAAAAAGAGACTGTTGTTTGCTTGTCCAATTTGTTGTATAAGTACTCAAAAAACAGGTTGCTCAACCAGTGCAGTTCGACCGGGAAAGTACCACCGCCACACCAATTTCTAGCGTGAAGCATTTCTTGCGTTTCGATAGAAGGGTGTAGTTGCCAGCACACTTTCACATGAGGCGACCATTATAGTCCTCGGGAGTAGCAACGCATCTGTGATTGATAACAGATGGAACCCATGTTCTGTATGAAGTTGATTATACAAGTCCATGGACGGCAGAGACCACTTACCATCAGGTGGACTGCATGCTCGTTTGCTACTTCAGTCAGATAAAGAAAAAGGTAATGGTTGATGTTATATGGTCCCAAAACCTATTTTTGGTTGTTTCAGATGTTCACCAGACGACAGTTAATACTTACCACTACTAGGTTTGCTAATTCAATCATACAAAAAAATATTTATTTAAAACTTTACAACATCTTACAATATTTTGGTGTAAAACTATGACTTAAAGCTAGAAAAAATCCGTACCTTAAGCAACTTTAAAGCTAAACAGAAAACATGCAAGGCGGTATTATATAAAATAAACTATACGTAATTAATTTATAGGTAAGTAAATAAATATGTACAGGCGGCATTATATGAAAATAGAGTTATATGAAAATAGAAGGTATTTAAGAAAATAAATATAATAATAAACGTTGTTACAGAATTATGTGTAGAATATAATGTCCTGACCAACTTCTGTTGTTCACATAAATAACCTAACTCAATTTGTTATGTAAACACCAGTGTGGCCGCAGCCTAATTGTAAAATCCTCTTTCCGTGTATCGCTCGCTTTAATTCGCAGACTCGGCCAATTTCCGCAGGTCGACGGTACGGATCCGTTATGCTATGTGGAACATCGCAAGGCACGGGCGCAAGCGAATTGGCTTTTTTCTGTGTTTTTATGTCGGAATTCTAATAAGATTACATTTTTGAATTTCCGCAGTTCGACGGTACGGTTCCATTATGCTATGTGAAGCGTCGCAAGGCAGAGGTGCAAGCGATTTGTTTTTTTCTGTTTATGTCAAAATTCTATTAATAGTATATTTTTCCAATTTTCGCAGTTTGATGCAAGGCAAAGGCACAAGCAGTTAGACTTTTTCTGTGTTTTTTTAAGTCATAATTCTTTTAACAGTATATTTTCTAATTTTCGCAGGTCGAAAGGATCTGTTATGATATGTGGAACATCGTAAGACATAGGCACAAGTGGTTTGTTTTTTTCTGTTTATGTGTACAAATTTAATGAAGCCTGGAATTTTAATTCGTACGTTTCAAATAATTAGCTTAAATAATTTCCATGTCTATTAAATGTTGTTGGAATACTTATACAGTATTGCTGAAAAAAACGAACAAGAAAAGGCGATATTCTACTTAAATAGAATAAAATCTTATTCAGCTTCCAAACTATTTAAAATAATTAATGTCTAAAATATATTTTATAGCTCTGAAAAACAGACACCACATTACAACTTTTCAACAATAAAAAAACATAATTTACTAAAACGCCACTTTCTTATCAAACAGCACCCTACACCAGCTGACGTGTTTTCCGCAAGAAATTGAAGCGGCTCGCTCCCCGCTTCCGACGAACACGTAGCTACCTAACTACCTCGCTACACGCCGCCTGCACGCTGTTGACATGTATCTCCATATTTATCTTTTTTCAAACTAGGATATCAGGTTAATGGAAAAAAGAAATTCTTGTATACTTTAACATTCAATATTGGGTTTGTACTTGAATCGGGTTGCTTTTAATAAACATGTAACTACCTAACTACTTCGCTACACGCCGCCTGCACGCTGTTGACATGTATCTCCATATTTATCTTTTTTCAAACTAGGATATCAGGTTAATGGAAAAAATATATTTTTGTATACTTTAACATTCAATGTTGGGTTAGTACTCATATCGGGTTGCTTCTAATGAGCATGTAGCTACCTAACTACCTCGCTACACGCCGCCTGCACGCTGTTGACATGTATCTCCATATTTTCTTTTTTCAAACTAGGATATCAGGTTAATGGAAAAAGAATTTTTTGTATACTTTAACATTCATTGGGTTAGTACTCATATCGGGTTGTTTCTTATTAACATGTAGCTACCTAACTACCTCGCTACACGCCGCCTGCACGCTGTTGACATGTATCTCCATATTTATCTTTTTTCAAACCAGGATATCAGGTTACTGGAAAAAAGAAATTCTTGTATACTTTAACATTTAATATTGGGTTAGTACTCATATTAGGTTGCTTCTAATGAACATAGCTACCTAACTACCTCGCTACACGCCGCCTGCACGCTGTTGACATGTATCTCCATATTTTTTTACAGGCTAGGATTTCAGGTAAATATAAAAAATATATTTCCATATACTTTAATCTGTAATATCGGGTTGAAGAAAAAATAGATTGCATCGTACTTATGATTAACTAATGCTACGACACAGGAAAAAATCCTAGTGAGGGCTATAAGTGTAGAAAGCGTATATCTTCATCGTTAACTAAGTCTCGGGGTGATGGAAAAAATATATTCTTATATACTTAACGTATGACTAAATAGTTGTTGAATTAAATACAACAATTATGAATATTTATATACCTATGCGTATATCATTTATAATATACAGATTAATTTAGCTCATAAAAAAGTTTTTTTTAGATTTTGTCTGTCAATGATCATAAAGACTTCTGAATAGCCAACAGATAGATTACTAGGTTCCTCGAAATTATTATACATTTTAATTTATTTTATGTATCATATAAACAGTAGGTAAATCAAAAATAAATTTAGGGCAAAATTTCTCTGTTTGTAATTTAAACTCTCTGTTAGTAAGTATCTCTACATTTATATACCAATATTTCATTATATTTTACCTATATTAAATAGCATAAATAGCATTGCAACTGCTTTAACCGTAATGTTAGACTTAAGAGATTGCTGTGCATGCCTATAAGTTTCATTACATATAGGGATTAAAATTATCATTCTGGTTGTATGTTAATGTAAATGTGTTTCTATGTTTTGCTGTTGGTATGTCTGAATATATAAATAAAATAAAAAGTAGGTATCCAGCAAATAATAATCTATTAAACCGGGTACGCTTGAGGCACTACTCAAATTAAAAGTAAAAACTTTCAAACGAATCATATACCATTGGTAAAGAGTCATACTCTTTGACAAGTGACATTTCATATAAAATAAAGTATAGATATATTTCGTTTCCACTTTGAACGAAGGCTGCGTTATTACATCCAACTGCCATCCTTTTGACGTCACGTTTTGATCCAAGTATTTTTACATCATTACCCTGTGCTGCTCTTAGACGGAGCTTCTTAGACGAAGTCTTGCATTTATGAGCTGGATTTGAAAAGTTTTTATATCTTTCAAGATACACCTAAATTTCTATGTATATTTATAACTTTCAGCAAATTAACGATTCCAGACGATCAATAAAGAGTGTCTTAATTTGTTTTTACCCGACTGCGTAATTTTGTTTTGTTTTCTATTTATTTTTTATATCTTAACCTAACGGTAAGGCAGACGGGCTACCTGATGGAAAGTAGTCACCGTCGCCAATGCATCGCCGGCTTTGAAGGAGAGCTCTTTTCGCACCTTTCTCGAAGAACCCCATGGTATAGCGCTCCGGGAATACCTCAGGAGGAAGCTCATAGGTCAGGTTTTTCGAACGTATGTAATATATGTTTACATATTTAGTACAGTATTTTAATGGAAAATCTAAAAAAGTCTTAATTAAACATATTATTACAAAAAAAAAAATATAAATACAATTAATTTACATTAACATTATGGTAACATTCATTAAATTTTGTTCTGTTGTAACCTTATCGTCATGAAATTTCGACATCGCGATGCCATGAAACAAAGACTGTAAAAGACGAAACTTTTTCAAAGACATTAGAAGATTACCCGTTTGAACGAACTGAGTTAGCTACATACAACTGATATGCTTTTTGAGGTCACATTTCGATCCATGTAGGTACATTTATGGTAGGTACGACAACCCGCGTGGCAGAGCGGTTACCATACCGGTCGGACGCGCAATAGGTCTCGGGTTCGATTCTCGGTCAGACAGGTATCTGAATGAAGAGTTCAGATTCCTGTTCTGGGTCTGGGTGTTTGTGTATTCGTCTTGTGTGTGTCCATGGTACTGACGACACAGGAGAAAATCCTACTGTGGGGTTATGAATGTGGAGTGCTAGGCCGGGTAACCTCCTCGTGGTGCACTCTGGGCATCGCTCAGTAACTTCTCGATCCGTCGACCAGTTACTGTGCGATGGCAGATAACCTGGCGAGTAGGCGTCTCTCCACGTGAGCTCTGTTCGATCAGAGGACGCTGTGGATGGGGCAAGGGCGGACTCGACGTGTACTAACCGACCGTCGGGTAGGCAACTACAGCCACCGTCACATCAAATCGTAATCCCACCCGAGGTGTCGTGGATCATGTCTCGCGGCCTCGGGTGTGGACCGAGGGTCTTGCCTTAACCGGCTGGACCACGAGGAAGAAAACTTCTATAAAAAATCACCCCAAGCTCAAGCGGAGGCGCACCGTGAGGAGCTGCGTGGCTGACGGGTAGGTCAGTCGTTAGTGTGACTCCCGTCACTGGTACCTGCCGACCCCGGTGATGGGTTACGCTTAGGCTTATCCGGGTACGGAGTCCCTGCCCGGATGGACCGGTATTTACTTCCATTTTCGTGGGACTAAAAATGAGTGAACTTAATAACCCAACAATAAATAAAGATCAGGAGACGAAGAGAGAGGGAGGAGTTTTGAAGGAGATAGGGGCAACACAGGCCCAGGGAAGACTTACGAGGAGCAGAGTGAGACGAGAGGTCTCATCTGCTGCCTCATCCGATGTCGAATCGGACTGCTCGCTTGTATCAGCGGTGTCGGGAACGTCCAGGAACACTTCTGTGGCGTCAAGAAAAAGGCTTCCCTCGGCCATGGGAAGTAGCGATGAGCGGCCAGCGAAGAAGGCCGCCAAGCCGCCGCCGACAGGGGACGACGAGAAGTTCCTGGACCCGAGTGTTCCTGTGGCGACAACGCGCTCTAAGGCTTCGCAGCGGGTAACGGCCGCACAGCTGAAGCGGGAAAATGACCAGCTGCGGGCCCAGCTCGCCGAGCTCAACCGCAAACTAGAGACCCTGACGGCGGAGCTGTCCCGGTTGCGGGCCGATAAACAGGGAGAGACGGCGCCGGAGGTTCAAGACTCCGTCGGTGCTGCGTCGGAGCCTCGAAACACCGATGAAGCTCTAATGGAGAGGTTCGCCAGGCTGATCGAGGGAAAGCTCGCCGCTTTCAAAGCGGAGCTTTTTCCCGACAGGGCAATAAGGCCTCCCTTGGGGCAGAAATCGGCCCCCGCCAAGACGTCACAGCCAAAAGGCTCCAAGAAGTCGGCGTCCTCACCAGCACCTGGTTTGACAACGGAGCCTCGTGGCATACAGGAGGAAAGTTGGAGCACGGTAACGAGCCGCAAATTACGAGCAAAAGCTCGTAAAGCCGCTGCTCAACGAGCACCAGCTCCACCACTGCCGGACCCCACACGAGGAGCGGCAGCGAGCCAGACAACCAAACAGAAGCCAGAACACCAGGCCCGGAAGGCAGCCAGAAAACAGAAGGCGTCCAATCGGAAGGCTCGGCTCCCTAAAGTGCCGAAAACCGCGGTGGTGACGATCACCGTTCCGCAAGAAGGCGGCGTAACATACGCCCAAGCGATGAAGGCCGCCAAGGAGCGTGTTAAACTGGCGGACCTGGGCATTGCCGACGTTCGTCAGAAGCGCGCGCTCAATGGTGGGCTCCTGCTGGAAATTGCTGGCGAAGAGTGTGCCACCAAGGCTAACGCTCTGGCCGGCGAGCTCCAGGGGGTGCTAGGCCAGATGGGCGTCAAGGTGGCCCGTCCTACGAAGACTGGAGAGGCCAGAATCATGGACCTTGACGACTCAATAACAAATACTGATGTCGCCGAGGCCATTGCCGCCACCTGCGGGTGCACTGTTGCGGAAATCAGGGTGGGAGAAATTAGAAGGGACTCTTCGCGGCTGGGAACCGTCTGGGTCCGCTGCCCTGTGGCAGCGATTAGAAAATTGGCTGACGATGCTCGGATCCGAGTTGGATGGGTGTCTGCCAGGGTGATGGTACTCAAACCCAGACCCCTGCAATGTTTCAGGTGCCTAGAGCTGGGACACGCCAGGCCCCAGTGTAGGAGCATGGTGGATCGTAGCGCCCTGTGCTACGTATGTGGCGAGCCCCATCACAGGGCTAAACAATGCATAGCACAGACGCCTAAATGCGTTGTGTGTGCTGCGTATGGTCGACGATCTGATCACCGGCTGGGGGGTAGTAAATGCACTCCGCCGAAGAAACGCGGCCAAAGGGAAACCGAGCGGGTGGTTGGAACCGACTCGGTTCGGGCGAATGGGCTTGCGCAGGCTTCGGCCAGCGCGTCGTCCCATCGCCCACTCATGGAAATGATGGAGACCCATAATGTCTAGGTCTCCATCAATTCAAATCCTTCAAGGGAACCTCAACCACTGCCGTGGGGCGCAGGACTTGCTACTGCAGACTCTTGAAGAGCGTTCCATCTCCTTGGCGGTGGTTGCAGAACCCTACAACGTCCCCGACCATCCGCGTTGGTTTGGGGACATAGATCGATCAGTAGCGATCTTCTGGGGAGCTGGTAACCGGGATCCCCCTTGCTCCAAACTGCACGCGGAACCAGGTTTGGTTGCGGTAGAGTGGGGCCCCGTAGTGGTGCTAGGCTGCTACATCTCCCCAAACTGCAGTCTGGCGCTCTTCGAGAACTTTCTCGACAGGGTGGGTAGCAGCATTCGCGGCTGCCTTCCCCGACCAGTACTAATCCTGGGCGATTTTAACGCACACTCGAGGGCCTGGGGAAGCCGCCGCGACAACGTCAGAGGCAATACCACCCTGGAGTGGGCGGCGGGTCTGGACCTACAACTTTTGAATCGTGGGGCCGTCAGCACTTGCGTGCGTTGGCAGGGGGAGTCAATCGTGGACCTTTCATGGGCGACTCCATCTGCCGCGCGTTTGGTGACCGGCTGGAGAGTGGCGGAGGAACTGGTGACTCTATCAGATCACCGCCACATCACCACCGACCTGGTACTCCATGTCCCGGGTCGGGTCGGTCGCCTAAACGACGATCCTTTCCGACGTTGGGCAGTTAAGCGTCTCGATCGGGACATGTTACTCGCTGCTGCTCACGTCGTGGAATGGTCCAGACCTACTGAGCATACCAACCTGCTCAGCCCTCAGGAGGAGAGCGTCAGACTGCAGTCTGAGTTGACGTCGGTGTGCGACATAGCCATGCCGCGGGTTAGATCCGTCCACAGGGGTCCAACCTATTGGTGGTCGGACCTCATCGATCGTCTGCGGGCGTCGTGTTTGCGCTCCCGGCGCCTCTACAATCGGGCTCGCAGACGTAGATCTGCCGGGGCCGAGGAGATAGAGGAGCGGTACCGTGAGTACAGGAGAGCAACTATGGCGCTGCAGGCAGCGATCGCGGATAGCAAGGCCGGCAAGTGGAAGGAACTGCTGGAGGGGCTCAACAGAGACCCGTGGGGACGGCCATACAGAATAACGATGGGAAAGTTGCGCCCGTGGGTGCCCCCACTGACGGAAACCCTGGACCCCGTCTTCGTCTCGACAGTGGTGGGCGCGCTGTTCCCCGGTGCCCTGGATGGCCCCAGTGTCCTGACACAAACTCCGAGCCTTGCAGAATGGTCAGACGAGCTGGCCGTCACGGAGGCAGAGATGGAGGGCGCAGTCAAACGTCTGGCGGAACGCAATGCCGCCCCGGGTCCCGACGGAATTCCAGGTAGGGCTTGGGCGCTGGCGTTGACGGTCCTCGGGGCGAGACTGCAGAGTCTGTTTACCGCTTGCCTCCGTTGCGGCCGGTTCCCCGCGGTATGGAAGAGGGCAAAACTGGTGCTCCTGCATAAAGTGGGTCGTCCAGCAGACTCACCAGGAGCATACAGGCCCATATGTCTGCTGAACGAGGCTGGCAAACTCTTCGAACGGGTCATTGCCACTCGTGTTAGCAGACACCTGGCGAGTAGCGGTCCGGACCTGTCCGACAGTCAGTTCGGCTTCAGACGGCAGCGCTCGACCGTGGATGCAATTCTGCGTGTTCGAGCACTCACAGAGCAGGCCGTCTCTCGGGGCAGAGTAGTCTTGGCTATAAGCTTAGACATAGTTAATGCGTTTAACTCTCTGCCCTGGGACGCGATAAGGGCGGCACTCGTATACCATCGAGTGCCCGCCTACCTTCAAAGTGTGTTGGCGGACTATCTGTCGGACAGAACCATCTGCTACCCGGGCCGCTATGGGAATGTCAATAAGAGGACGGTGGTATGCGGGGTACCACAGGGTTCGGTTCTTGGGCCGCTCCTGTGGAACCTTGCTTACGATGCGGTGTTGCGGACGATGCTTCCACCTGGTGTGAGCATCGTCTGCTACGCTGACGATACCCTCGTCCTTTCGGAAGGCGAGTCCTTCGAGGCGACCCTCCGATTAGCGGAGATGGGCGTGGCACAGATTGTGTCGCACATCTGCGGGCTAGGGCTTAGGATAGCGCCTCAGAAGACTGAAGCGCTATGGTTCCATGGTCTTAAGCGGGCCATGGAACCCCCTAGTATGTCAGTGCGTGTAGGTGACGCCGATATCCAGGTAGGCCGGTACATGAGGTACCTTGGGCTGGTGCTTGATGGCCGCTGGAGTTTCGACGAGCATTTTGACCGACTCGTCCCCCGAATTCACAGGGTAGTGGGTGCTTTGCACAGACTGCTGCCGAATCTCGGGGGACCTAGGGAAGAAGTCCGCCGCCTCTACGCGGGTGTCGTACAATCTATCGCGCTCTATGGCGCCCCTGTTTGGTCGCACAGATTGACGGGGAACCGGCGCCGCGCAGCGAAACTCCTCGCTGCACAGCGAATGATAGCCATAAGGGTTGCGCGCGGGTATCGTACGATATCCTATGAGGTGGCATATGTCCTGGCGCGGTTTCCGCCCCTGGACATTCTGGCGGAGATGAACGCAGAGGTCTTTAACAAGATCCGCGTACTCCGCCAGAGGGCTGAACCCTCGAACGAGACGGTCACAACGCTTCGTCGAAAAGCCAGATGGAAGGCGTTGACGCGCTGGCGTGACAGGCTGCGAGAGCCAAAGAACGTGCGTCAACGAGTCGTCAGCGCCATCCTACCCAGCTACCGGGCCTGGATGGGGAACGAAGGTCGCGTTACCTACCGACTGACTCAGATACTCACCGGACATGGCTGCTTCGGTGAGTATCTGAACCGCATAGGCCGGGAGAGGTCCGCAGTGTGTCACCACTGCGGACACGACCAGGACTCCGCGCAGCACACGCTCGAGCACTGCCCATCGTGGGAGTCAGAGCGGCGGATCCTGGTCAACAAGATCGGGAGTGACTTGTCCCTGGCGGCCGTCGTTGCAGCGATGGTGCGCTCTAAGGACGCGTGGAACGCAGTGACCTCCTTCTGCGACGCTGTAATGTTCGCGAAGGAGGACGCTGAAAGAGCACGGGAGCGCGCAGATCCCGCTCGTCGAAGGTGCCGCCGGGGTAGACGTAGGTAACGTCCCCCCGGTGTGGTCCCTGTAGTCGGGGATTAGAATACGGCTACGGTATCCCCTACCTGTCGTAAGAGGCGACTCAAAGGGGGCTTCTGGGGTTGCGGGCGACTAGAGTGGGAGCTCTGACCGCCCAGTCAACAACCCCTGGAAGGACGGCGGCATGTGTGGCTGCATGTTGTCGTACACTGACAAGGCGTAGGGACAGTCACGCTCCCTAAGAGATGAGCCCGTAAGGGGCGCAGCGCTAGGGGGCACCGGTGGTATCCGTTGGAGGTCCCGGGGTCCCCTGCAAGCGCAGAGGAAGGCCACCGAGGAGGTTTTAGTGGGTAAAAATCCCACATAACCCGGAGTCTCTCCCAAGGCTCCGGTGTACCTTTTGAAGGTTTCCTCCCCGTCAATAAAAAAAAAAAAAAAAAAAAGGGGTTATGAATGTAGAAAGCGTGATTTATGTCATTACCCTGTATTATATACATAATACCATACATGACGTTTATAGTCGAAAACTAGCATTTATGAATTTTAAGTAACTATACCTCTTCAAAGTAAAAAAAGATTATTTGACGGGGCTTTTCAGTAAAACCATATTCATTTATTATAAAAGTTGAACGATTACGATTGAAGGTTACATTATAGTGTTAGATTTATATAATAGTGTTAGCATATAGTAATCAAAGTGTTGAAACCAAAGTCGAAAACGAAGTCAAAGCTTTTTACCTTTTAACCCTTCCTGGATTGCTCTCAGTCACATATTCATCGGAGGTGGTACGCCGGACTCCTACTGACTAAAATCCCATGTCATTCCTTTGAATGTCCCTTTTTCGGGTCCACGAGAACGCTCATGAATAAAAGTGGGCATTTAAAAGATGGATAAGATCTCATCAGCATTCGCCACTCAAATATCCCCCTTCTTATTACCAATACGTCGTTAACAACTCTATTAGCCTTTAAAAAGGCAATTTCTAATTTCTAATATTTAATTTCAAATACACATTGTTTTAAAAGCATATTTAATTTAGTTGTGATTGTTTTATTTTTGTATGTAACGCATGCATGCGATGTTAGCCTTTAAGTGGTCGTACATTTTTTGTCTACTGTATAAGAACTTTTAATTTTACTGTGGATGTAAAAATGTAACAACCGTAGGTTAACTTTATGAAATAAATAGATAAATAACATTTGTAGTGATATAGCAATAAGAGTGTTACCTTTTTTTTTTTTTTTTTGTTTTCGAGGGGGAAACCTTCAAAAGGTACCCGACGCCGTGGGAGCGACGAAGGGTTATGTGGGATTTTTACCGCACTAAAACCCCCCCGGTGGCCATCCTCGGCGCTAAAAAGAGGACTCCGGGATCTCCAACAAACACCACCGGAATCCTCTAAGCGTGTTGCCCCATCGGGCTCCTCCCAGATGGGCGGCTGGGCCCACCGCTCCGTCTAGTCTATACGACGATATGCGACCACACATACCGCCGTCCTTCCCGGGATCGCCTGGCTGGACGGTTCAAGCTCCCACTCTAGCCGCCCGCAACCCCGGAAGCCCCTTTTAGTCGCCTCTTACGACAGGCAGAGGATACCGTAGCCCTATTCTGATCCCGGAACTACAGGGACGAATAAGAGTGTTACCTACAATTTACATATTAAGATCAATTCAAAGAGTAATCTCGCTGTTTAATTGCGATGCATACAGACAAAGGTATTACAATGCCAGTGTTTATTCAAGACTCGATACAGTTGAAGATCTTGTTTGATTCGACTGTTAAGCGCCTGATGCATTCATGACGTGTTACAGGCTAGTTTGTTTTAGGTAATAGCAGTGGATCCTACAGCATACTTTATCAAAGGTCACAGTTTGCACCTTTTGTAATCAGTCGGACAGATATTAAGGTATATATCGCACCTTTATTCATATAAAGAAACAACTAAATATTTTTGATTTGTGAATTTATCAGCTAATCGTGTTGTTGAATTGTCCTGAGTTGTTGGAGCGTATTCTTCTCAGTATACCTTATGCTTCCTTCAGAAGGCCGTTTAAATTGTACATTCCTACTACGCGAACCAATTATTGTCGAAACAGTTATCTGTCTCGAGCTTGCAAGTTTTTCAATGAACTCGCTAAAAGTCTAGATATAGATTTATTTAATACTAAAAATATGCAACTTAGGCGACTTATGGCCGCACAATTCTTTGGAAATAACGAGTCTGTTTAGCAATTGTACGTCCAATGACGTACAATTGCTAAACAGACTCATGAACTGTTTTTTTTTTCTGTTCTTATTTTCTTTTTTGTTTATAAATTATAAATGTATCTACATTTATATTATATATAAAAGTATGTACATCTGCATATATTTTACTTATCTGTTTTGAATATTTATCACTACTGTAATATTATTTTCTTCTCGGTCTTTTTATATGTTATAATCGTAAACTATCTGTGGAAACTTTTAATTGGCCTTTATGTACTTATCTTGTTATAAACTATGTATTGCTTGTTTAGCTGTAAGTTTCCCAAAAAAATGTAAATAAATAAATAAATAAATAAATCCGTAGGAGTTTTTCATACTCCGCCTGCGGCAAGTATCTTAAAAACAAATCACAACTTTTTGCTTCACGTACAAATACAAATACAAATAACATTATTCGTGAATATAGGTTATACAGATGTTTGGGTTAAATTTATGGTGAACTCTATATTCGACCCGTTAGGGTATACAAAATATTTAAAATTTTAAAGTTAACAATATTTTGAAATTTCATTAACGTATGATTAATTATAATTCAGAATGTCACAATGGTAACAAATTATTAATTATTATACATAACATTCATTTTATAAACAGAGACAATAATATACCCATTCAAAGAACATTTATAAATTTATATCCGTACGTATTAATATATAGAATAAAAACATGATAACTTTAAGTGGTCATAGTCAATGTGTATCCGTAATCAATTACCAAATAAAGATATTAAGTGAAGCCATTCACCAAGACTTCTATAAAATCATCGCGAAATTTTATATATTTTTCCTTTTTATCACCTTAATAAAGCTGCTTATAAATCCAATCTAATCTATACTCAAAAAGCAAACATTATGCTTGGGTTACGCCCTTTAGTACAAAAGTCAAAAGGCAATATGAGTTTAGGCAGACACGTGGAATAACTAGCGACAAATTTAATATCAACTGAATGCTCAGAAAAAGTAATATCCAGTTATTTTACGACAGAATAATATTAAACTTGGTACAAATCTATCATTCGTTGGAATGGTTTGTTCCACTTTGCTCTGCGTCCCTCGTGGCTTGCGTGATTGAATCTTGTTTATTTCGTAAGGCATTTTGTTTTTTGTAAAAATAAATAGTCGGACATTTTGTTTTATTTTATGTAACTTTAATGGAACCGCTGGAATTGTTTTATGAGGTCGAATACGTAAAAAATAGATAACCTCGTGTTTCAATTTATGAAAGTTGAAAGATTACGGACCTTTTACTGTCACGCGTGTGTACGTTCGCACATACGACTCATCCACATGTCGGTACGCATAAATCCGCAACAGTGCAAATGACCAGCATGCTTGTATCATACACAACATGTAAATTATCTATGAAGTGCCATGCTCGTGAATTACTTGTTCACATGAGCATTAATCTGCGTGACAGGAAAATACCTCCAAAAGTGATAAAGCCTACTGTGATTTGACTACGGAGATTCTACCTTGCCATGCCTATAATTGCCCTATGACAATGGAACATAACATTTCTATTGTATTATTGTTGTTGTATTTTGGGTTACATCAAGTTCATTTCCTTTAATAATTTATCGAAAATAGTAAGCGTTTTACGATTATAAATTCTATATTTTATCTGATAGTTATTAATATTTTTTTCCTTAGTTTACTTGTCAAAAGATACTAATGTTTAAGTACTTTAAATGATATTTATCTACATTTTTGTAAAAAATATATAAAACACGACCATAAGTGAACACAAGTGGAACATACCAAAGCATGGTCGGTTGCACCCACGTAAAATATTGACTCGCACGAAAACGGCGTCTACATTGCGTCTAATCATCTGGGGACCGACAGACAGACTCACCTTGCGAATGGTACGCAATAGTATGAATATTAAACTCTATAATATTTTCTATATTATAAATGTATTTGGGAACGATTTTATTTATTATCTTGTATTTTTTTTTATGTAACCGAAGTAGCAAACGAGCATGCAGTGCACCTGATGGTTAGCGGTCACTGCCGCCCATGGACGTCTGTAATACGTACAGAACATGGGTTCCATCCGAAGTCAATCACAGATAAGTTGCTACACCCGAGATCTAAGATGGTCATCTCATAAAAAAAATGCCGGTAACCACGTCTATTCACCGAAAGAAAGAAATCAGTGTACTATATATACATGTACTTTATCTTAGTCTCAGTCATATGCAAAACCAGTGATTCGCTAAACAGTGTACATTCATATGTGCGTCATCTGTATTTTAGATAAATTTGAAGACGTAAAAACACGTCTCCGTACGTTATGAGGTGAAATATCAGGTATTCACGCATCACCTCGTCTGCGTCAGATGGTGATACGAAATGATTTTCTAAAGGTTTAAAGGTTTATGAAGCGAAATATCAAATTTATACGCACCATCTCAAATGAGAACAATATGCTATAACGTTTTAGATGTTTTAACCTTTTTATTGCTCAATTCGTTTCGCGGGAGAAATCTTAAAATGGTACCCAGCGTTATGGGAGCATAATGCTGGGTACCATTTTGCAATCCTTTTTGCAGCGCCGAGGATAGTCCCGCTCTCGGTGACTTTCCTCGGCGCTGCAAAAGGGACTCCGGGATCTTTAAAGGAACGCCACCGGAGTCCTCTGAGCCCGTTGCTCTTCCTAGTTTCGCCCAGGAGAACAGAGAAGCAACCCACATTATGTAATATCTACGACGATATGTTGTGACACGTACACTCATTATTCCTGAGATAGCTGGCTGGGCGGTTTTAGCGCCCACTCTTGCCTCAAGTTATCACAGAAGCGTTCTTTTAGTCACATCTTATCACAGGCAGGGTATACTGCAGCCCTAGTCTGATCTCGAAATTACAGATATAACGACAATTGACTACAGATAATACCCTAATGCAGGCGTAATGATAAAATCTATTCATTTCATTTTCTAACTAAATAGCTAGAGTATGTTATTTTATCATTTTTATACGTTAATTCACCTGCCTTGTGGCACGTAAAAATCCGTCTCCGCGAGTAATGAGGCGAGATATCAAACGTTCACGCACCGTCTCGCACGACGCTCAAATGGGATGCGTGTGCAGTCATTACGTTTGATAATTTAACTCGAGTTTTGTGTAAAAGAATCGTACTTACTCGATTCAACTAATTGAGCACTTTTTGATGACTAAGTGTATCAGGTATATGTTAAATCGTGTAAACTTTCTATTAAAGAAATAAATGTGAGTATAACAGGTGGTAGAACCAGTAAGCCACCTATTTCTAACGTAAAACATTCATTGCGTTTCGATGGAAGGGTGTGGTTGCCGGCACATTTTCATATAAGGTGACCATCTTAGTCCTCGGGAGTAGCAATACATCTGTGATTGACTTTAGATAGAAACTAAGTTGCTTACAGATGTCCATCTCCATGGGCAGCGGTGACCACTTACCATCAGGTAGACTGCATGCTCGTTTGCTACTTCATTATTATTAAAAAAAAACTATTTCTAGAGTGAATTATTTCTAGGCTTACTTTTATATAAGGTGACCATCTTAGTCCTCGGGAGTAGCAATGCATCTGTAATTGGCTTCATATTGAACCCATGTTAAATGTAATATTATTTTCAGATGTCCATGAGCGGCAGTGGCTATTAACCATCAGGTGAACTTCATGTGTTTTTCTGCTTCAATGTGATAAAAAAAACGAGCTGTACGATGCGCGCGTTGCTATGCAATCACAAAAAAATACACCAAAAAGCTTCGCGAGCTCATAAATAACAACTTTGCTAATGATCAAATGAATAGTTTACGATTATATAGAGGACGTACAAACAAACATTCATTTTTTAAAGAAGAAGATAGTAATTCCGCCGTTTTGTGACGTCCGCCGTATGTGATTTAGAATGACATCATTAAACTAATCACGCATTGTCGCTCAAACTATACATGTATACAAATTTTCAGTTTACAATCGGACGGAGTTAATATTGTTATATCACTGTAATAACATTACACATTTTATTAATGATAATTGAACTATTTAATAATTTCTAACAGTATACCTATTCCTTTTCAATTTCATTCGCTCGTGCAATGCACTACATGCAAAGATTACCTACTATCATATTATCATACATCTAATGTTAATAATCTCTATAAAACATGAATCTATATTTATCACCTAAGCCATAGACATATAATTGAAATAGGATCACTATCCTAAATATAAATCACTATGTATGTGTTTTTCAAAGGATAAAAGAAAACATTGAGACGTGATCGCGTGAGGGTGGAGGTAAATAACCATAAATAACATGAACACACGGAAGAGATAACCTTTCTATTATAATACATTATTTTTCATTGTCATTCGTTCGTGCACTGCGAGGTTTTTGGAATACTTGCTATATTGTACACGATAATTACATTGCAAATTATTATACAAACTAGCTGACCCAGCAAACGTTGTTTTGCCATATAAAAACTTTAAAACATGGTGGAAAACATACATAAAACAAGAGATGTAAATGACGTCCACCAAAAATGTGGTACCACACCTTACATAGAACCGAAGCTAGAAATCTCCGTCCGTACAGTCTCCGTCACAATAGTACTTATTCTTGTACTTTTTGGGTATATTCCAAATTTTTGACTTTTTGCGAGCTCCTATACGTGATAATTTTACATTAAATTTAGATAATAAACTATGTGCCAGATTGCAGTGAAATCCGACCGAAAATTTTATCTTGAAAAAGTAACTAACACACATACAAACAAACTAAAACATTTATAATAAAATAAGGCTTAATCCTCTGAATGAAATTATTCACAAAAACCCTCATGCATGTGTTCTACTATACTTACAGACTGTAGTTGGATTCTCTAACGTACAGTCAATATAAAAGTTAACTACGATCGGATTATGTTATCATACAACAGGAAACAAGCGTCAAACGATGATACACATGTGATGCACGTTCACAAATTGGCTCAAGTGCAAAAACCTCGACTAATTCGCTGCGCATTTTCGACTAATCGTCGCAATAAACGCCTAAGTGGTCGGTTCCCGCGATAATCGCGGATGTAATTTTAACTTAAGCGAGGAAAATGCATCGCATGCCTTAATCTTCGCGAGGTATATTTTCAGTTCGAACGGAATATTATCGAATGTTCGATTTGGGCGCCAAATGTTTGTACCAACATGTACATTTGCGCGATGTATACAGTATGTTACTAATTAGTAGGTACAATAGTAACAACTAGTCACCAGTCGCAATAGTCAAAATTCGACCGTAATTCAACTCAAAAACTAAACTT
Source organism: Spicauda simplicius (assembly GCA_949699795.1). Lineage (NCBI taxonomy): Eukaryota > Metazoa > Arthropoda > Insecta > Lepidoptera > Hesperiidae > Spicauda > Spicauda simplicius. The sequence continues at coordinate 4,275,010 of OX453068.1, forward strand.
GATATTGTTCAAAGTAACACGAATATTTCTCAAATTCAATTAAATTGTATATGTTGCAAATTATTCCAAACACACCCGTTAAATATAAAAATAGTTTTAATTAGCTAAGCTGCATTTAAAAGCAATAGAGAGTATATTGACAAAGACATCTGACATTTTTGACGTTATGTGTTTTCATAGTAAATGTTGCAAATTATTCCAAACACACCCGTTAAATATAAAAATAGTTTTAATTAGCTAAGCTACATTTAAAAGCAATAGCGGGTATATTGACAAAGACATCTGACATTTTTGACGTTATGTGTTTTCATAGTAAATGTTGCAAATTATTCCAAACACACCCGTTAAATATAAAAATAGTTTTAATTAGCTAAGCTGCATTTAAAAGCAATAGCGGGTATATTGACAAAGACATCTGACATTTTTGACGTTATGTGTTTTCATAGTAAGACATTGAATGTGTTATTTCGTGTATTATTCGTACTCCTTCTATACATCAACTATAACCATGCAAAATTTCGTACTCCTCCGTCTGCGACAAGTATCTTATCTTATCTTATCTAAAACGTAACCCAAGTTTTTGCTTCACGTATATAGATTTACTGAATCATTATGATACAGTATAACATATATCTGATTCCACAATAGGGAATATTGTGCTTCTAGTTCATATTCCATTATGGACACACCTACTTAAACCAACAAGTTTTATATCTATGATTTAAATAATCATTATTAATATTTGTTATTGAATTAAACAAATCATTATTATGTTAAGTTATAATAATTTTAATAATTTATCGATTTAAAACCGGGAACATTTTAACCAAATATTGTTAAATCATGTGGTCCAAAAAATCTACAGCATAAAAAACTTAAAATTCTCCGTGTATTAGTTTGTTTACTTCATATCGGTGCAAATAAAATACATTTATTATTAATATCTTCAGTTATGTACATCATAATAATATTTTCAAATGTAACACAATTAAAAATAACTGTCAATTAAATCATAAAGACATATTTAAAAAAATAATACTAATAAACCCTAATGAAATTAATACAGATACTCATAAATATCGAACAACCTACAGAATAGCCAACGCGTGGCATACGTCGGCAATATTCGCTTCATCAAAGCGCACATTAACAAAACCGGCGGCACGAACGCAGCATTCTTTTATGACTAGACATATTTCCTCTCGTTACGTCCCGGGATCATCGGGAGGTCAAACGGGTTCAACTTGGTGTGAGGGCAATGGACACGGCAAGGGATTGAGCTGATCAAAGAAACGCATCTAGCGGATAGCGTCGCGAGCAATTACCAACGATGGATGTGAAGATAATTGTCACCACGAACCTTACTTTAGATAAGGCAAACAACTAGTATCTTCAGTACAGAATACAGATATATGAGCTAGTTTAGATTTTACTAGATAGCAATACAAATCTTTATGTCTATGTAACTCCTCTTGAGTTAAAATAATAAATAATCCTTTTGAAATTAGTTTCTACATCCTAAAATTATTCTATAAACGTGGTTCAAAGGCATTTTATATTCTAATATAAATCAACAGTTATAAAAATTATCCAAAGCCATAAATTTCTTATTTAATTGCACTTCTGTGAAGTATTTCCATATTTTTTACACTTCTTCATAATGCATATTAAGTGTATAAAAAATGTGAATGTAAACTTAGCCCAGTAACAAAGGTTTAAACAAAGTGAAAAAAGGGGAAGAGGAACAATGTAATTATATGTTGTCTTTTCTATAAACTGATTCTTGTTTGAATGCGTTTTCAGAGTGCGTAGGTACCTACATAAGTAATACAGGAGGTAATATATAATAATATTAAAAAAATGAATATAAATAAGAAAAAAGACAAACCCGCTGAGTTTCTTGCCGGATCTACTCAGTTGAGGTCGTATTCCGATCCGGTGGTAGTGTAAGAAAAAAAATGTAACTGACAATTTGTAAGTGCCCCCGTAGGCCTATACAAAATAAAGACATTTCATTTCATTTCATTTCACATACATATACATTTTATTCATTTAAAAGAATTTGAACATTTAGTTAGATATAGTAAAAAACTACGCATTAAAAAATCCTTGTTACGATGCCTAAATGGCTTTCACATACTTTGTTACGAGACAAACTTTCAGCCTTAAACAGCAAAATTAACCCTCCCGTCTCAAAGCACAATAAAGTCAAAGGATTACAAAAATTTACTGCCGTCAGGAGTGAGCAAGCCTTCTCACTAAACCAGCCTATTCGAGTAGATATATGGAGGGATAAACAAATTCACAAATCAGCCAACCCTAGGTAACGCGACACGTAGGGTTGAATCACGGGGAAATAATTGCACTTCCCCTTTACCTTTCCCTCTAAATGTGCCTGATAAGGATACAGGCAATAAAATAGAAAAGGCGAAGGCAATAACCAGTTTCACCACCAAAGATTATACCCGATTATAACCGATTAACCGTTATAACGATTCTCATAAAAATACTTGCCTATTCTATCATCTACAAAAAAAAACACGCTTTCTACACTCATAGCCCTACACTAGGATTTTCTCCTGTGTCGTGGGTGCTATGGACACACAAACACCCAGATTCAGAACAGGAATCTAAACTCATTATTCAGATAATTGTGTAGCCGGGAATCGAACACGCAACCCATTGCGCGTCAGACCGGTATGGTAACCACTCGGCCTCGCGGGTCGTTGCAAGCAAAAAACACGTAATCAGTCATCGTTCAATACTACGAATTTCAGATCCTTAAGTTACAACACTGAATTAGAACAACAAGTCTCTAAAATTGGAAATCTAGAGACTTTTTGTTTAGTCTTATCATTCAAAACTATGTATGACAACCAATCTCACTAGTCAGCTTGATATGTAGGGATAAATTACAGGAAATAATCACACTTCCCCTTTCCCTTGCAAACTGGACTGATAAGCCAATAGGCTCGTTTCAAAGACGAAATGCAATATTTTATCAGCGTCCACATTACACAAGAGCAAAAGAGGATTTGCATAAATAGATAGATAAAGATAGACAAACCGCGAACGCAGCAGCGGTTACCAAACCGGTCTGACATGCAGGAGGCCCCGGGTTCGATTCCCGGCTAGACTGAATCTGTTCAATCAGATCCAGAGTATCTGAAAGATGCGTTTAGATTATTTTTCTGGGTCTGGGTGTTTGTGTATTCGTCTTTTTTTTAACCTTATTTTGCATAAAAAAGAGTATGTGATAATATCACTAAGCTTAGTAAAAGAAATCACTTTCTAAGCAAAGGATTTAAAATTCAAATTTTAAATATAAATTTTGGAGCTACCATTCGAGTAGATAGATAAAAGGATAAACACATTCATAAGTCAGTCAACCCTAGGTAATGCGAGACGTAGGGTTGAATCACGGGAAATAATTGCACTTCCTGCAAACTTTGCAGATAAGGTTGCAGGCTTATTTCGAGGGTGGAAAGCAATACTTTAATGAATCACACCACCAAATGGTGAGCGGGATAAGGATTAATATAAAAATTGACGTTATTTTGGACTGTAGAAATTAAATGACGAAGAACAATGGCATACTAGTAAAATAAATATTGGCTTTTAATCAGTGGATGTTAGGTTAGACTCCTAGAATTTAAAAAGACAGTTATATCTAATAATAGCAATATAAAGCACTGGTACATTATAAATTGAATGATATGGTATCGCAGTCTTTGTTATCCCATCCGTACTAATTTAGCCTTCAAGACTAGATCTAGATATAATCTTAAGGAAGATTCCAATTTCTTACTAGGGTCATTATAGATGTTTATGGGTTGGTCAACAGCGACTAACTATCAGCTAGACTAGATTCAGTTGTCAACTTTTTCTTTAAATTAAAGTGCTTTCGCTTTCACTTGTATTGCGTTTGTTCTAAACGATTTTATTTACTTTACGCTATAAAACTTCCTTAATCGTATCTTCTGAATTCTTGAGCTGTTATCGAGCTATTTACCTTCTCTTTTCAACTAATTAAAAATAGAAGTTTTCAATTTACATATAAGGGTTATTGTCTGATAAAAGGTGACTATAAAGTCTTGTTATATGCTCCTAAAATTACATTAGTCGCCTTAAAGAGTCCAACATGACCCGTGTCGCTTCCACGGGGGGTACCTTTAGAAGGTTTCCCCTCGTAAAAAAAAGTTTTTTCTTTTTTTTTGTCTTTTGGTGTCTTCAAAAGTGGGCTTAATTTGTTGAAAGTTTTATTTGGTATTCCGATATTTATTTAAAGATGTTGTAATGTTCACTACTCAGCAACATAAAGAGCATTTGTGTTAAAGTCACAGGTAGTAGAACTTTTTATGGTTTTACTACAGTATCTCTACTATCATTATTTATGATTAGCTGAACCCCGCAGCTTCACCCGCGTTAATAAAATCGATATGTCGATTGTCCCGTGGCAATAAGATATTTTCTCAAAGTAAAAAGTAGCCTATATATTAATCCAGAGTGTCAGCTAACTCCCTACCAAATTTTATGAAAATCGGTCTAACCGTTTACACGTGAAGAAGTAACAAACATACACACTCACAAACTTTCACCTTTATAATATTAGTATAAAGTGTGATATGATATGATTACAAAGCAGTGTTAGCGCTGTTTACTTTTAAACTGAAAGGTGTAAAGGAGATCCAAGACGTTCCGGCTTAGTAGGATCATGCTCTACCACTTCACAGATAATTTGGCGACCCGCGTGGCGGAGCGGTTACCATACTGGTTTGATGCGCAATGGGATCCCTGGTTCATTTTCCGGTCAGACAGGTATCTGAATGATGAGTTTACATTCGTGTTCTGGGTCTGGGTGTTTGTGTATTCGTCTTGTGTGTGTCCATGGTACCCACGACACAGGAGAAAATTCTAGTGTGGGGCTATGAGTGTAGAAAGCGTGTGTTTTTTAAAGCTTGTGCGTGTGTTTCAATTGCTTAATGATTCTTGACTTAGGATTATATAAATTTTATTCCCTTATACTATATTACATACGCTTAGTTTCGTTCTCCTAACTAATTTTATTCAATGAATTATCAAGCTACAATAAATAACACATAATCGGTTTTGGATAGACCATAATGCATGAAATTCATGGAATACTAAACTTATTTCAGTCGAAACAATTTGAACAGAATGAAAGTTATTTTATACAAATTTTAATAGAACATATAACATTTTTTTTTGTATAGGAATCCTTAGAAATATATCAAAAATCTACTCAAAGAAGGGTAAGGAAAATACACGAGCATTTCTTCAAATATTTTCTCATCAAATTGCTTACAGCGCCCATATTATACAATTACGTAGAAAATCTCCATCCATATTCTCATGAATTTCCTTATAACCATTATTCTAAGGAAACACCTATCCAGATTGGAATTTATATTGGCCGCCCTTCCGCCGCGGTCACAGGCATCCAGGGTGAGGGAACCATAACGTTATTTTATGGGAAAATCAAACATTCCGACCAAGATAAGATTTATTGACTTGGCCACCGGACACAATTTGTGTTTTTGGACAATTTTCAATTTGTTTATGACCGTATTATGAGTGGAATCTTCTGTACATACAGATATTAGTGCAGAATGTAAGTTGTGAATATTTTTTCTTTAATATTTAATGATGTAATGTTAATCTTGTTAATCTGATATAATGTTAATCTTTTTTATCTGATTGAAGTAGCAAACATTTTGCATGCTGCAAACCACCTGATTGTAAGTGGCCAATGCTGCCCATGAACATGTGTAAGCAACGTCAAATAAAACATGGGTTTGCATGGCCGAGGATCGAATCCAGAACTCGTATTTCAGACCTGTATAGTGGCGACTGTGCCACGTGGGTCATCGTTCATCTTATATCAAATCTTTTGCTATCGATATATACATAACTAGTTGACCCGGCGAACTTCGTTTTGCCTAAAAATAAAAAATCTAAATTATGAGTTTTCCTCCACTATGCATGTATAATACATAAAAACCTTCCCTTTAAATTAACCTATCTATTTTAAAAACTGCATTAAAATCCGTAGCATAGTTTTGAAGATCTAAGCATACATACGGACAGACAGCGGGAAGCGACTTTGTTTTATACTATGTAGTGATTCCTGTATTGACAACATCACTACGAGTATAAATAAAGTTATCGAGATACAAGCTATTATCATAGTTCAGAGCTGGAGCACGCGAGAGCTATTCTTTACAGTACAAACTTTGATCCTCAAGGTGCATTGCCTCGGAGTTTGATTAAACTTGAGCGTTTATCTTCATTCTCGGCTCCGTTGACCCTAGAGTACTATATTAAAGGAAAGAGAAATATCTAGTATTATGGGACTTTTCAACTTGTTCCTTAGGAGTACTAACCTTTTTGTTTTACTCGAGATATTAGTGAAGACAAGTCGCCACACAATGACAGTATATAAATTTCTTAAAGCACATAAAATAGAATAAGATTCTAAATGGTTTTTACACTAGGATGCGAAGATTCATGAGAAATGTAAATCACGATTGAAATAGTCCTTTTAATTCTAAAAGACAATTTATTACCAAAGTTTTTAGGCAAAGTCACATTACGATCCTATTGAGACACGTTTGTTTAATGTCAGTGTAACCATGGGACACAGATAGCTTCTTTGTCCGAAATTTGTAGTTGAAGTGTACTCTCTCGGCTTTTTAGCTTCATAGGGATTTTCGGAGCAAGCCTAAGGCTCACTCAGAATAAGAAGTCTATGGGCTGAACGAAAGGGATGACTTTGGTCCTTATAGTCAAATCCCTTGTCCTCCCTTCTTCGTTAGAGAGAGAGACAAATGCGGGCCAACTATTGCTGGTGTCCTGGCCTTGCGCTTCTTATTAAATAAGGATTGTGGCTAACCCTTCAGTAAGCTACGGACCTCTACCTAGTTAATTACGCTAATATGGGATGCCGGAGACGCATGACTGATCTCGCAATGATACCTTTTCAATACATATAGCAACATAAAGAAACGTCTCCCTATAACGATCAATTGTTTAAAAAAGTCGGAGAGTATTTTTTATCTCTTTCATAATATGCATTTTATAAACATTTTTGTATATTTGGTATGTATTTATTTATACATTTATTTTTTTGGAAACAAGTAGTCTACTGCTGCTGCTACTACTACTTGTAATTTGTATTTTAATGTGTAACTACTGTTACATGCCGTGTTCAAAAACATATAAATAAAAAAAAAATTTAAACAAAAAATACAACCGACTTCCATGCCACATAAAAGTAAAAAATAATTTAAATACATGTTGGTTTAGAGCAAACACAGTACTTAGTACATAGTCCCGAAGTCGGCGCTCACCATATTTTGCTGGATCATGACGAAACTACATGTATCTTATATGAGCGCCGACTTCGGGACTATGTACTAAGTACTGTGTTTGCTCTAAACCAACATGTATTTAAATTATTTTTTACTTTTATGTGGCATGGAAGTCGGTTGTATTTTTTGTTTAAAATTTTTTTTTTCACGCTTTTCAGTCACGATAAACGAGTCACGATATGTGCTGACGTCATCATCTAGAAATAGACTTCTTTGACACAACCGGTCGGGGGCGCTACCGCGCCCCCTCCCTTAGATTCTGAATTGGAAAAAAATGTTCGAACCTAACCTAACCGAATAAAACAACTTTTTCTGAGTAAACATTTATTTAAAGAATAGACCCATAAGAATCAAATGGCCAATACCTATGGTTTAAGCTTGAAGTACCCCTGCATCATCAGAGTTGAGGAGTTAAAGGTAAAATTTTTCATTTTTTATCTTTGCATAGTAATCTTATCAGATATACCTAAACACCATGTGGTCAACGCCTATAGTTTAAACTTGAAGCACCCCATCATCATCAGAGTTGAGGAGTTGAAGGTCCAATTTTCCACTGTATACAACCATTAGTCTAATGTTCTACCTTTAATCTGTTTAACCTCATTTTAAATGCGTAAGCATGAAATAGCTAAGTTTTATGGCTTAGGCATTCAATACCCCTGCATCATCAGGATCGAGGAGTTGAAGGTCCAATTTTTCGTCGTATACCTTTGCTTAGCAATGTTATTAAAAATCCGTGAGCAACAAATGTCTAACGTTTATGGTTTAGGCCTGCAGTACCCCTGCATCATCAGGGTTGAAGAGTTGAAGGTCAAATTTGTTGTCGTACATCTATGCTTGGCTATCTTATTATTTACCCGTAAGCACCAAATAACCATCACCTACGGCTTGGGCTTATAGCACCCTGCATCATCAGGCTTGAGGAGTTGAAGGTCATTTTTTTTATCATACGTCTTCGCTTTGTAAATATATTACATACCCATAAGCATCAAATGGCCAACGCCTATAGTAAGCCTGAAGTACCCCTGCATCATCAGAGTTGAGGAGTTGAAGGTCAAATTTTTCATCTTTTATCTTTGCTTAGTAATCTTATCAGATATACGTAGCGATCATGTAGCTAACGCCTATAGTTTAAGCTTGAAGCACCCCAACATCATCAGGATTGAGGAGTTGAAGGTCCAATTTTCCACTGTATACAACCATTTTTCTAATGTTCTACCTTACATTTTTTAAATATCATTTTGAATGCGTAAGGATGAAATAGCTAAGTTTTATGGCTTAGGCATTCAATACCCCTGCATCATCAGGATTGAGGAGTTGAAGGTCCAATTTTTCGTTGTATACCTTTGCTTAGCAATGTTATTACAAATCCGTGAGCAACAAATGTCTAACGTTTATGGTTTAAGCCTGCAGTACCCCTGCATCATCAGGGTTGAAGAGTTGAAGGTCAAATTTGTCATCGTACATCTTTGCCTTACTATCTTATTATATATCCGTAAGCAACAAATGGCCATCACCTACGGCTTGGGCTTACAGCACCCTGCATCATCAGGGTTGAGGAGTTGAAGGTCATTTTTTTTATAATATGTCTTTGCTTAGTATTGTTATTACATACCCATAAGCACCAAATGGTCAACCCCTATGGTTTAGGCTTGAGGCACCCCTGCATCATCAGGATTGAGGAGTTGAAGGTCAAATTTTTCATCACATGTCTCTGCTTAGTAGTTTTATTACATATATGTAAGCACCAAATAGCTAATGTTATAGTTTAGGATAGCTGTAACCCTGCATCATCAGGATCGAAGAGTTGAAGGTCAAATTTTTCGTCAACCTATATAAGCACAGATGTATAATACATATTCCAAGTTTCATAAGAATCGATTCGGCAGAAGCCGAGTTATCTCGAATTGTCTAAAAAACTTGAGGAGTGGTGGTGGTTTCCCCCCCATAACTCAAAGAGTTAAGCATCACAGCATACCCATGTCCAAGAGAAAAAGTTGCGTGACAAAATTTCCTATCAAATGAAAGAAAGAAAATGGAAATCGGTTTAGAAACACCCAAGTTATTCAAGATTTTAAGAAACCGACATTTTCCAATTTTCCGGGAAAACCGCCGGAAGGTTTTCATTTTCCTCAATATGGGACTGCCTGTGAAACTAGCCGCATACAATGTCGTATGAATCGTGTCGGTAGGTCGACGATTTCTAGCCATTTCGCCCGAACATACATAAAAAAAAAAAAAAAAAAAAAAAAACAATATACGTGACGAATAGATAACCTCTTTCCTTTGGGAAGTCGGTTAAAAAACGTGCGGCACTCGGTGACAGCCGCGGTAAAGCTATTGCATATAATTTTTTATCAACTTATGCAATTATAATTATTTATTTGTTTATGCAGTTTTTTTTTCTTTTATATTAATACAAGTTTTTTTCTTAGATATTATATACTTTCTCACAAACAGCTGCTTACATATTCGTCTCATTTCCGAACAGCTCATCTTGATCTGTGCGACCTTCGTACTAAACGAACGCTCGGCCACGCCACATGGTAGGCGGAGTGGGCGGATGTTAGGTTTTTTTCGTTACGGAATTTCTTGATTCAGTCGTCGCGCTCAGAGCCCGCGATAAAAGCTATGCAATAGCTTAATAAATAAAAAATATAAAGTACGATAACAAAAAACGGACATATTTACCACTAGTGAAGTAAAAGTTATTATAATAGTTTCAAAGCTGGAACACTAGGGCCATTCTTTACAGTACAAACTTTGATCCTCAAGGTGCATTGCTTCGGAGTTTGATTAAACTTGAGCGTTTATCTTCATTCTCAGCTACGTTGACCTTAAAGTACATGAAAGTACTTGTATATAGTGATATTTATCGCATAAACAATAAGGTAGTTTAATACAACTTCGAGCAGTGATGGTTGAAACTTGGCCTCTTGGTCTAGGGACCAAGGTTCAAAGCAAAGCCACGCACCACACATTTTTCTAAAATGATGTACGTGTTAGGAAACAATTATCAATGATTTACGGTGTATTCAAGAGTCCCTAATGTGGGTGCAATTTCATAAGTTGACCATCTTAGTCCTCGGGCGTAGCAACACATAAAATTAATTTCGGATAGCACCCTCGTTGTATATGAAGTTGCTTATATGTTCATGGGCGATGGTAATCAATTACAATTAGATGGACTGCACTATGTTTGTGACCTTTAATTAACGGATTAACTACATATATTTACGTTATAATAAATTTAAGGCTACGGTAATAGTAATCTCATAGTATTTACCGGGTTCTTGTCCCGTGCTGGGCACGGGTCTCCTCTATGGATGAGAGGTGTTTCAGGCCATAGTTTCCCGCGCTGGCCAAATGCGAATAGGTAGACTTCACACACTGGTAAAACTTTTTTAAAATAACTCTTGGACAAGTATCTTTTCTCTATCTTTCTTCAACTTTACATTACACCAATGATAACTTTAATACGCTCATCACTTATGAAACATTAGAGACGTACCTGGAATTTGAACCTCGGACCTTCCGGATTGAAAGTGCGAATTTCAACCATTAAGAAGTCACTGCTCAACGAAAAGTGTAGGTTACTTACGCTCAAACCCACGTTAGCAATCCAGGGAAAACTGTTGTCTCTCTTGGGCTATTGCAATTGTAAAATCGAAATCCGAAATACTTGACAGTAATAATTAAATCCATAGTAACAACATTCATTTCATTATTAAATACAGAACTTCTTTCGAGTCCATAACTCTGCGAGATATTCAAACACCCGTTTATTACCGCAATAAACGCAAGATGGCGGGCGAGATAGTTCAAATTTAATTCTCAACGGGAAGCCCGACAACGGAAATAAGAGAGCAGTTTGCTTTAGGTTTATTTGAATTTTCATTCATAATACAGTTTTATTTAAAACTAACAATGATGGAAACGGTATTGTGAGATGCAAAGGAACTCTTATATTGCTCGGTGCACTTAGGAATTGTCTAAGGATGTCTATGTTTTAAATAGAATCGTAGTTTTTGTATAGTGTCAGTGTTACATAACGCCACTAATTTTTTAGGTGCGGATATCCATCAGCAAATCTCAAAAGGCATGAGTAGCAACGCATCAGTGATTGACTTCAGATAAAACCCAAATTTCATTTGAAGTTGATTACAGTTGCTCATGGGTGGCAGTGACCACTTACCTTCGGGAGGACTGCATGCTCGTTTACTACTTCAATCAGTTAAAAAAAAAAGATACGTTAAATTGTTATGTATATGATACACAATTATCACACGAATTTGGTTAATCACAGACGCTGCTGCAAAGGAGTAAGTTGGTCGCCTAATATAAAAGTGAGCTGGCAACCACACCCTTCCATCAAAACGCAAGAACTGCTTCACGCTAGACACAGGTGTATATGTTATAGTGTACATTATATAGACTCGTGTATTCAAAAGTCAACAGGTTTAGCAGTAGATTAAGAAAAAATATTGATGTATAATTTTTTTTTACATTTTATTTCGTCAACGTGAATCGTTTTCCCAAACCAAGTATTATTTAAATTACAATCAATCCTAAAAAAAATGTTCATGTACGCAGCGGCAAATTTGCTACATAAATGATTTATGGAATAATTTTTTAGAGTTCGCCAGCTCGTCTCCTGAGGATGTACGCGCGTTGTTTATTCATTGACTTTGTATTTTTAGTTCACAAAATGTATAAAAATCTACAGACGAATAATATTTTTTCTATGGCTTTGTTATGGTTCTACATAAATGACGTACTACGGAACAATAAAACATTCTTTATAAAACTTTATAAAACTCTAACACTAAATAATTTTAAACAGTATTAGATTGATGTGGAGCAGTGATAGCATAATGGTTGAAACCTGTCCTCTCAATCGGGAGGTTCGAGGTTCTAACCCAGGAACGCATCACTGATTTATGTGCGTATTAGAAATTAATTATCACTGATTTTCGGTGAAGTAAAACATCGTGAGAAACATACACACCCGAGAGATCTTTTTTAAAAAAAAAGAGTTCTCGGAGGTGTGTCTAGTCCACCAATTCGCACTTGGGTAGCGTGGTGGACGATGGCCTAAAACTCTGTCATTCAGAGAGAAGACCCATGCCCAGCAGTCGGACAATAATGGGTTAACGAGAGAAAGATAGAGAACCAAACTGCAGACAAAATCATTCTTATGAACACTTCATCACGTAAATTCCATAAAAGGTGAAACCATTTCAGCAAGTCATACTAAGAGAACTTTGTAAAAATATTTGGCTCGGACTTAATGTTGGTCAATTTACTATTTAGTCAAAAAGTTGAGAGCTTGTCATCGTTAAGCGTCAGCCGTCTGCATTTTACGACACTCAGAAGTTGGTTTACGAGCGAACTTCAAAAAACAGGACACCTCTCGTAAAAGTTGGCAGGTGAAGCTTTCATTTGGGATGTTGCTTAAATTATGGGATTAGACTAAAATTAAGGTTTTCAGATTCTCAGTTTGTTTTGTTTTTTAAATGGTTAGTTAATTTGTTACTTATATGAGCTGACGGTATAGCATTTTTACTAACTTTTGAAATATACAAATCTAAAACAAATATACAGTGTCGCATCAAGCTTAACAGTACTAGTTATACCTATCGGATTTCCGAAGATCGAAATTCGATCCCAACAAAACAATTTGCGTATTCCGATCTTTGGATTACCAAGAAATAGAATTTGAGACGGGTAATAGAATCAATTCTGTGAAGACACATTTACAAATCTGTGTAAGTTTTTATACTAAATCCAGCCTTACTAGTGTGGTTGAGTGGTATCATATGGTAGATACACTTGTATGATTAGCAGATTCACATAAATGAGGATTTCATCTCAGCTCTTATCAATATATATCTGCTGACATGAAACCTTCAAAAGGTACCCGACGCCGCACTAAAATCCCCCCAGTGGCCGTCCTCAGCGCTAAAGAGAGGACTCCAGGATCTCCAAAGGAACGCTACCGGAAACCTCCGAGCGTGTTGCACCATCGGGATTCTCCCAAATGGGTGACTCACCGCTGCGTCTAGTCTTTACGACGGTATGTGTCCACACATACCGCCGTACGGTATCGCCTGGCAGAACACCTATGTAATGAGAGGTTCATAACAGGTTTCCATTAGCGTCATTAACTTTTACGGGTATAAGGAAGAAATAAGGATGACAAGGTAAAAATCACAACATTTACTTCCTTAATAATCATAATTATACTATCCCAACAATAACAATAACTAACCCTAACGCATCTCCTGACCACATGTGAAACTCTTGTACTATAAAAATTTGATTGCAAATGCTCACTTGTCAGTGTCCTGGACGGTAACATCAATTTCTGCACGAAGTTCAGTTGCATTAATCCAACGTTTGATCCGTTCCGTGGAATGAAATCTGTCGAGCGTCTACACGCTCAATTACATCCAACCCACAGGGAATGATGTGCATATCAGTGATGTGACGAATATTCGCATTCGCGAATATTTGCACGTTTTAAGTTATTTGCATTGGCATTGGTAACAGTTATGCGAATGTTTTGCAAATATTGATTTGTAGTACCTACTTTGGCACGTCGAAAAATAGCAATATAAGTAGAACAGCAGTTTGTCAATTGTCTACCATACAAAAAGAGAGGTTTCTATCTAAATCTACATCCGTAGGCGGTCCCCTACGTCAAAGACTGAAAAAAAGTAATATTCGCGAATATCGGTAAGGGATAGTAGCATCCACATCCGCGAATATTCGAATTATAACATTTGTTACATCACTAGTAAGTATAAGTAATGTAACGAATATCATCATTTGAACATTCGCAATGTGAATACGGATGCAAATATCCCTAACCGACAATCGTGAACGCAAATACGAATATCTAAAAACATGTGAATATTCGTGAATGCGAATGCGAATATCTAAAAACATGCGAATATTCATGAATACAAAAATAATCATATCTAAAAACATGCAAATATATTTGTGAATGTGAATGCGAATATTCGTTACATCACTTGTACGTACCGATCCACAGAACCATGAACAGAATACCAGTTTCGGGTTATTTGAATCTCGAAAAGGCCAAAGCAAATAATTCAAGTTTACGAAAAAGTTTTGCGAAGGTGACGACTTTTAGAGTTGTGCCCTGTTCACTTGCTGTTTGTCTTTTACGATCTACTTTGTTTCTTGCGACAAATGTATTAACGTATTCTGAAGATTTATTGGTTTCAACTGTACTGTTTGGTAACAGAGTTAACTTTGGTTTAACTTATAGCGGTGGTTACAACCTTCTGATCGTGAACCTGGCAATGGTAGGTTGGCATCAAAGCTAGGTAGGAACGTGGCTTTTGGGAAGTCATGTTTACTGTAATGTGTGCCAAATGTAAAGGCTAGAAATTTTACGATAAAAAATTATTAAAAATATTTTGACGCGTCTAAAATTATTTAATAATAAGTAAAGTAATCTGAATAACTTAAGTTTGAAACATTTGAAAGAACATCTGCAAAGGCTGAACTTGATGAGGGATTTGAAATCATTTATTTGTGCTATTTTTAAAAAAACTTGCCAGCTTATTCCTCTACATCAGGTGAAGAGGAATCGGATCATCACTCAGTGTCATTGTGGTTTCTGTCCATGGAATAAGGATTAGAAAAGCAAGACCAGGCGTACCTAGTGCAAAAATACCAAATGTAAAAAAGTACCTACATATGTCAAAGGTGCTGAATTTAATATTTAATTATAAATTATAAGGCTGTTGTGATCTCAAAACAATAAGAAACACACGCTCTAATAAAACACGCTTTCTACACTCATAGCCCCACAGTAGGATTTTCTCCTGTGTCGTGGATACCATGGACACACAAGACGAATACACAAACACCCAGACCCAGAACACGAATCTAAACTCATCATTCAGATACCGGCGTGGCCGGGAATCGAAACCGGGACCCATTGCGCGTCAGTCCGGCATGGTAACCGCTCCGCCGCGCGGGTCGTCAATAATCAACAGAATAAAAATATTTTTCAAAGATTTGTTTTATTTTATTGTAATTATTGTCATTTATTTTGGGTTGCCCCAGCACCCCAGTGTGGGAACACTCGAGTGCTCCAGATAGTGTAGGGTGCTAGAATTAAATACCCTTTTTTTGATATCGAGGAGGAGACTTTCGAAATGTACCCGACGCCGTGGAAGCGACGCAGGGTTATGTGGGATTTTTACCGCACTAACACCCTCCCGGTGGCCGTCCTCGGCGCTATAAAGAGGACTCCGGTGTATCGAAACGACCGCAACTGGAATCCTCTGAGCGCGTTGCCCCATCGGGCTCCTCCCAGATGGGCGGCTGGGCCCACCATTCCGTCTAGTCTTTACGATAGTATGCGACCACACATACCGCCGTCCTTCCCGAAGTTAAATACCATAAGAGACATTGAACAATGATTCATAGCTCGTTTTGCACATTGTGTAGGGAGCCCGTTCCACCTTTTGAATATCCTTTGAAATTGACGTAAGGGTTCAGTTTACAGTCTTAGCTGAAACACGATATTATTAGGTGAGTTTGTAAGGATTTGTGGTTCTTTTTATATTACTATATTTGTTTATTTTTTGGAAAAAAATGAGAAGATTCCAATTTTTTGAGTTAATAAATACTGGCAATACTTTCAATTACAAATAAATGATTTTTAATTGTAATGCATGTTTTTTACTTAACAACTTCAATTTAGTTGGAACGACTATAAGAATGGTAACACTATACAAACTAGAAAACTTTTATCACCCCACAGCAGTTAAAGCTAAAATAAGTGTGACCTGCAATAATCACTGATTTACACAACCATATTTAATAATCGGTTAAGTGTTAATTAGACTCGCGCACGAAAAGTTCCTCACAGATAAACAGATAAAAAACATACACAGATAAAAAAACAGACGAATCACGTTTGTTGTATGAGAGCCCTTAAATATTTATTTTATTCATTTTTTAGTATTTGTTATTATAGCGGCAAATGAAATTCCTCGTCTGTGAAAATTTCAACTATCTAGCTCTCACGGTTCAGATACAGCCTGATGACAGACGGACTGATGGACAAACGTCCAGATGGACAGACGGATAGCTTAGTAATAGGGTTCCGTTTTTACCTTTTTGATACGGAACCCTAAAAATGATTAAATCTGTGATTCTGGTCTAATTCTATACAGTAACTGTATTAAAATATTACAGCAATCTTTTATAACAATAACTAACTCTTTCATGGCGGTCACTGAAATTCTAATTAAATGTTTTATCTCCGTGAATGCAGCTGGATTTAGCTCCCCGTCGGGCGGCATTATCTAGGAACGAAGCTCATAACGTAACTATTAGTTTTAGGAATTATTTTTGATAAAGATTTAATTGGACAAAATTATTTCTAGCGTGAAGTATTTCTTGCGTTTCGATAGGAGGGTGTGGTTGCCAGCTCATTTTTATATCAGGACACCATCTTACTACTCGGTACTCAGGAGTACTCAGGAGTAGTAACGCATCTGTAACTTCAAATAAAACGTTTAACTTCACTTCAAATGTTTAACTACATATTTCTTTAAGATAAATATTATTTTTATATATATATTATTTTTGCTACTTACAAAATAATATCAAATTTAGAATAAAGAAGAAGTGTGTGATTAAAAATACTAATAATAAATACAAAAACTTTTAATAATTTAATTTGTAACTTTTTAAAATTAAAGATTACTGTTTTTTTTCACATCTCATTTTAATTGGGCTTCGGCAACTAAAGATTTCTTGAGAAATATTTATAGAAGTCCTATTTTGATTCATTTAAGGTGGTAGAACCAGTGTCCCGGTGTGATTCCGGAGTCCTCTTTTTAGCGCCGAGGATGGCCACCGGGTGGGTTTTAGTGCGGTAAAAATCCCACATAACCCTTCGTCGCTCCCACGGCGTCGGGTACCTTTTGAAGGTTTCCCCCTCGAAAACAAAAAAAAAAAAAAAGAACCAGTGTAGTTCGACCGAGGAAGTACCATTGCCACACCTATGTATTTCTAGCGTGAAGCATTTCTTGCGTTTCGATGGAAGGGTGTTGTTGCCGGTACACTTTCTATGAGGCAACTATCATAGTCCTCGGAAGTAGCAACGCATCTGAGACTGACTGCAGATAGAACCCACGTTCTATATGAAGTTGATTACAAATATCCGTGGGCGGCAGAGACCACTACCATCAGGTGGACTGCATGCTCGTTTACTACTTCAGTCATATAAAAAAAGCGATTCCACTACGAAGTTTACCATTTTGCACTTAGCTAACTCTGTGAACTAAGGCCTAATACAGACACATTCTGTACATTCTGACACAATAATCGGTAGACGACTTATTAAAACTTGATTTTTTTATCTGACTGAAGTAGCAAACGAGCATCCAGTCTACCTGGTGGTAAGTGGTCACTACCGCCCATGGACAACTGTAAACAACTTCATACAGAACATTAGTTCTATCTGAAGTCAATCACAATTGCTTTGCCACTCCCGAGGACTATGATGGTCGCATCATGTGAAAATGTGCGCGCAACCACACAACGAAACGCTAGTAATGCTTCAGGCTAGATATAGATGTGGCGGTAGTACTACCTCGGTCGAACTGTCGAACACTGTCGAAAACACACCATACTCGGTCGAAAACACACCACCTTTTTTTTTCAAAGGGGAAACCTTCGAAAGGTACGCGACGCAGGGTTATGTGGGATTTTTACCGCACTAAAACCCCCCGGTGGCCGTCCTCGGCGCTGAAACGGAGGACTCCGGGATCTCGAAACGACTTCAACCGGAATCCTCCGAGCGCGCTGCCCCATCGGGCTCCTCGCAGATGGGCGGTTGGGGCCACCGCTCCGTCTAGTCGTTATGACGGTATGTGACCACACATACCGCCGTCCTTCCCGGGATTGCCTGACCGAACGGTTCGAGCTCCCACTCTAGCCGTCTGCAACCCCGGAAGCCCCTTTTAGTCGCCTCTTACGACAGGCAGGGGATGCCATAGCCCTATTCTGGTTACCACCTAGTAAATTATGATTTCTAATATTCTACTCCTTTGACTTTAAAATTATTACTTTTACTAAATCACACAGAGGTTTCAACAAACGGCACCACCTACATCCTCTCAAAATAACTTAATTCATTAACAATCCTACATTTTCCTAATAATATTGCTCAAAGTCTTCCTTTTGGAAAATTGGAATACCACAAAGAGACCCTTTTGGGGTCCCAGTATTTTACAAAATATACAATATAGGGATTGGTAACAAATGGAACGAATTATGGTGAAATATTAATGGAATTGTACTTAGTTGGGTAACCTCACTCCTATATTATATGTATATGTATGTATAGAATAGGTATATATTTGTTTGAAGAATGACGTATATTCTAAGAGGCTTCCCAGACATAGCGCGTTTTATCAACGTTTATTTACGTTTATTTTTAAGTGAAATTAGTTTAGAGGAAGAAGCAAACATTATGAGTATTCATTTTTATTCTTATACAGAACAAGGTGATAGAACCAGTGTAGTTCGACGGGGAAGTACCACCGCCGCACCTATTTCTAGCGCGAAGCATTTCTTGCGTTTCGACTGAAAGGTGTGGTTGCCGGCACACTTTCACATGAGGCGACCATCATAGTCCTCGGGAGCAGCAACGCATCTGAGATTGACTTCAGATGGAACTGTTTGAAGTTGGTGACAGATGTCCATGGGTGGCAGTGGCCACTTACCATCAGGTGGTCTGTATGCTAGTTTGATACTACAGTCAGATAAAAAAGAATAATTATTGTATAAATACATAGTAGCGGATTCTTGAGAACCAAGGTACAATGCCATGAAAAATAAATTTGCTTTACCACGTCTTTCGAACACCGTTGTGGTACCTGTCGTAAGAAAAAAAAATGATTTGGTCTGTCTTGTCTTGTTATACGTTATTGGTGAGTTGTTTATCCCGAGCTCTACGATGGTCGCCTCATATAAAAGTGAACCATAAGCTATGCTTCACGCTAGAGATGAGAGTAGCAGGTCGACCACCTTGCAAAGTCTTGTCGCTCACACCAGATATAAGTCTGCATATTTTTATCTGATTTTAAGCTTAATATAATTATGTTCGTGTGAAGGACCTTTGACGTCTCCAAAGGAAATAGCATTAGAAATATCAAACCACAAACAGTCTTCGCATCAGATTGGAAACGCAACGTGCACGTTTGATCTTTTATATACACCCATACTGTTTACCTATACATCTATATTGAATTTTCATCTTGTAGTTGATACCTTTTTCTAACCATAGAGTCGACAATGTTGAGAAATGAATTTTCGGTTTTAAAATACACGCACGTTTTCTACAGTCATAGCCACGGTAGGATTTTCTCCTGTGTCGTGGGTACCATGGACACACACAAGACGAATACGCAAACACCCAGACCCAGAACAGGAATCTAAACTCATCATTCAGATATCTGTCCGGCCGGGAATCGAACCCGGGACCCATTGCGTTCATCAAATGTGTAGCAAACGACGTCCACCCATGGACATCCGTAATCAATCCGATAAGATTAAAGTTGAGGTTAGATACAGATGCGTTATTAACCCTGAGGAGTAAATTGGTACGCCTCGAATAAATATGACACCTCCCGCTGTCTGTCCGTATGTATCGCTATGTCCCTATATTTCGCTACGGATTTTCATGCAGTTTTTTTTTATCGATAGAGTGATACAAGAGAAAGATTTATGTATAGGTAATATAATATATTGTAGGAACACTGATAATTTTAGATTTTTGACTTTTAGGCGTAACGAAGTTCACCGGGTCAACTAGTTTGGAATATAACACAGTAACGCCTAACACTGCTGTTATTAATCATAGTTATGGCGGTGGTACTTACGGAGTCCAACTACAACAAGTTCTACCATATTAATATTTTAAATTTGCCTATAAATAAAATTTATTGCTAATATAGGTACCATACATCTCAAGGTACTGTTTTTTTTATCTGACTGAAGTAGCAAACGAGCATGCAGTCCACCTGATGGTAAGTGGTTACTGCCGCCCATAGACATCTGTAACCAACTTCATACAGAACATGAGTTCCATCTGTAGTCAATCATAGATGCGTTGCTACTCCCGAGGACTATGATGGTCGCCTCATTTTAAAATGTGCCGGCAACTACACCCTTCTATCAAACCTAAGAAATGCTTCACAGTAGAAATAGGTGTGGCTATTTTTTGTGTGTGTGTAATGTTTTGCTCGTGCTAATTAACGGTATTAAGTATCGTTTTTACGTATTTGTTATTGGTAGGTCTGCTGCCCTATAAAAGCAATATTATTTTGGAACATATAGGCATAGCGAATACAGAGAATATACTAGGTATCAATTTAGGCTCAAGAAGGTCTCCTACTATCGAGCTTTTTCTTAGAATTTCATACTTATTTTTTCATACTTCGACTAATAATTAAGCACAAGCGTTTCTTTATCGGAATTGCAATTTACGTATTTTTTTCTAGTTTGTCACATGTCTGAACGACTTACCATTGATAACATCATGATAACCTAATCAATTATTATTTTTCGGTTATTGTTATGTAGTTTAAATGACTTTTATGTTTATATTTTCTATTTATTTTCGGTATGTTGAGATATCTTACACTATCAAATTGAAGTGTAGGTACCTTGGTTCACACAAGTGAAGTCAGGCGTCTACAATAAAACCGTCCTTTTGACATAAAATCTTATTCAAACTTACTATGCTTTAAAGATAAAGGCCAGGCTATTTATGGCCTAGAGGAGACGAAACCAAAATGTTAGAAACAAAATAAGCCTCAGGAATAAATTTCAAACGCCCGTACTTCGTCAAACGGTCTTCATTACAACTGACAAGCAAAAGAACTTTAAGGACAGTTTCATTTGAGGCCAATCTGTTATCTACTTGCTTGTAAGAAGGGTGATAATCCCGTAAAAGTGATTCGGTTTATCGGTCATTCCGGATAGTGGCTAGCGCATTCACCTTCTTGTGAATAGAGCTGAAAAGCCTTGGTTCAGCATTGAAGCGTAGGTTCGCCGCAAGCAATTCACCATGATGGAATTTTTAATACCGTTGGCCGTTTCGCGTTATGACAGTTTTCGTTTATTGCACGTACAATGGCGGCGTGGTGCATGCAACTCGGGTTCGAGTTAATTGGACATGAATTTTGGAATTGCAATGCTCGCTTTTTATATCTGCCACGTTACTTCGTGCATATTTTATATTAATACACTTTGGCATATGTCGTGCTGAAAATCACACTTATCTACTAGTTGACCCGGCGTACTTCGTTCCGCCTAAAAAATGTTAACTTTTTTAATTAGGGATGACTGAGAGTGTTATAACCGTAAGAGTAGACAAATATAATCAGAAAGCTTCGAACGGCTAAGCTATCGGGAGTTACACGTGTTATTTTGTGTCAACCATAAAAGATAGACATATGCTGTCGTACACTGAAGTAGCAAACGAGCATGCAGTCCACCTGATGGTAAGTGGTTACTGCCGCCCATGGACATCGGTAATCAACTTCATACAGAACATGGGTTTTACCTGAAGTTAATTACAAATGCGTTGCTACTCCCGAAAACTATGATGGTCGCCTCATATAAAAGTGTGCCGGCAACCATACCCTTCCATCGAAACGCAAGAAATGCTTCACGCTAGAAATATGTGTGGCGGTGGTACTTCCCCGGTTGAACTACAAAGGTTCTACCACCTGTTAAAGTAGTAGTAAGTAGTAAAAGTTTCCTAAACTACATTTCATTATCAAATAAGGTTAGTACATCATAAATTAAAGTAAATCTTCTATTACAAGCTTACAGAGCACATATTCTCCGTCATTAAGCGCTGCACATAATTCATGATCTTATTAGGACTCCGCTATAAATATTGGAAGAGGAAAATGAGCTAATTACGTAACAATTCCTTCCGGCCCTCGCTAATTACTTTCCCGAACCTATCTGTGTAGTACATAATAATTATATTGTGAGCCTTCGCTAGCGGTTCTCTGCATGTTCTGCGAGAATTTTAGTAAGAAATATACGTATTCGATTTCCATTTACCCGACTGAGTTAGAAAGGGTAATGTTTTTCAAGGCTATGCATGTATGTATATATGAATATTTACTAGCCGTCATGTCATATGGCATACGAGAATAATTATATGTATTTGCAGTTTACCAATAAACCGCATTTAGGATCAATGATAACCAAATTAACTAAGTAGTTAGCTTTAATTGCAGATAGCTATGTTAAGGTTATTTCTTGTGAATATTTTGTATTTTCGCGTTGTACCTTCGCAAAATTGTACTGTCCTCGGAAATAAGACAACAAAGTAACCGTTGTAAAAGTTTTGGTTAATTTCAGATAGAGACGGATAAAAGTCATACCTATTATTGTATTTTATTATTGGTATTCTCATTGCATTTTTATTTTTCGCGTAGTATCTTCATAAAATTGTACATTATTTTCCTTTATATCTAATTGACGCAATAAATATCTGAGTTGCGAAACGAGATAATTATGCGACAATTCCTTGCGGCCCGCGCTAATTTCTTATCCCGGAAACAACTCAGTATTGTCTATCATTCTGAGATTATTCCTCAGGTATAAACACAATGGTACTAAATTGTATTTTTTTTGACGTAGGGTTATGTGGGATCCTTACCGCACCAAAACCCCTCCGTTGGCTGTCCTCGGCACTAAAAAGAGGACACCGAGATCTCCAAACAAACGCAACCGGAAACTAAATTGTATTTGCTACAAATCTTGTCTTATAAGTATGTTCACTTTTTAACGTTTAATTTAAAGCCTGTGTATGAATAGCTTTATTTCCAAATTACAATCAAATATTCAAGGAAAACAGAATAGATTTATAAAATTCTATAAAGTTAGTTGATTTAAAAGACTAAAATATTGTGAAAAATAATCTAATAAAAACTACCAAGTAAGAAGTTACGTAGTAACTTAAACACAGGGATGTTATTAAGCTCTGTAACCGTAACTAAAATTATAACATATCCGAAACAAAAATGGCGGATACGCAACAAAGTAACCGTTGTAAAAGATTTGGTTAATTTTAGATAGAGACGGATAAAAGGCATACTATTGTACTTGATTATTGGTATTCTCATTGCGTTTCATTTGTATTTTTCGCGTTGTATCGTCATAAAATTGTACTGTTCTTAGAAATAAGACTTATTTTCCTTTATTTTAATTGAGGCAATAAATATCTGAGTTGCGAAATGAGATAATTATGCGACAATTCCTTGCGGCCCGCGCTAATTACTTATCCCGGAAACAAGCCAGTACAGTATCATTCTGAGATTATCCCCCAGCTACAAACACGATGGTACTAAATTGTACTTGCTACAAATTTCGTCTGATAAATCATCGCATGTTCACTTTTTAACGTTTAATTTTGAGAAAACTTGTGAATAGCTTTGGAAAAACAATATAAAAACGACTAATTGCGAGACAAACTCGCGCACGAAGGGTTCCGTACCATATCTTTAAATAACGGCAAAAACCTTTTTTTGTAGTAGCCCTCTTTTTAAATTATTTTCTTATTAAATACTTATTTTAATCTGTTTTAGTGTCTGTTACTTTAGCGGCATCAGAAATACATCATTTGTGAACATTTTAACAGTCTAGATTTACCTTTGCCCACACACACTCACACACAGACACACAAACAACACACAGAGAGAGACAACGTACATACAAACACATTATTCTCCATAGATACTAATCAAACATATACGTACTAACCAACTTACCTTACCATATAATATAAACTTTTGCTAAATGATGTCAAGATTCTATGAATTCATCATATCTGTATGTTTTGGTATGACTGCATTTGTAACATGTATTTGTGAACATACTTTGCCTGTGTCTTGAGGAGGGCGTAAATGACTGCGACACAGTTTTCAAACTATTGCTACCGTTTACGAACAATTTATAACTGTAAATTTGTTTCTGTGTTCAATAAATCTTTGTTTTTGAATCTTTTTAAACCCGTTGAGTACGGATCTCTAAAAAAAGAATATATGAATATTTCTCTTATTACTTAGTCAGTCAGTCCTCCAAATATATTTGTATGTGTGCTGGAACGTGTGTGTGTGTAAACATTAAGTCTTCATTAAAATCTTACTTCAATAATTCAAAAATATCAAAGTCGGGAACTCCTATAATCTAATGAATATACACTTAGATCAGTCCCTCGTAACGCGCTTAATGAAATATGGAGATTTTTATCAAAGCATAAGTTCAGATACTCTCGGATAAAAACATCGTTCTGCTTTTATATATAAACGGATACCTGTAGCCTGTAAGGTCTAATAGGTGTAGGTGCTGTATAAGTCAATTTGTCCGAGGTCGCTCGCGGTAATCCAGTTCAAACCGGATCGATCCGGTTATACGTTAGCTTGTTTACCGGATTAGTGCGACTTGCTGGGCTAACGCGTACGTTGACGCCTCAGGTGTTTAGCTAAATTGGTCGAAATATACTTATTAGGGTAACGTGTGTAATGTACCTATCGGTATGTAATGGTTATGTTTTGAACTTTTATTATGAATGACTACAGTTGTTTCAAATAATTATAAAATTCTTAAGGACTAAGACTCGACGGTTGTAGCAACACTTATTGGTTACTAGCTGAACCCTGCAGCTTCGCCCGTATAATCGATGTATGGATTGTCCCGTGGGAATAAGATATTTTTCCACAGTAAAAAGTAGCTTATATGTTAATCTAGAGTGCCAGCTAACTCCCTGCCAAATTTTATAAAAATTGCTCCAGCAGTTTAGACGTAAAGAAATAACAAACACACTCACAAACTTTCGCTTTTATAATATTAGTATTATTACTATACCTATTATTGTCAAAAACACTGTGTTTCGATTGAAAGGATCTGGCAAGATAGAAAACGTTCGTTCGTTCGAAATTAATGTGAGAAAGTATTATTCTTCTTAGAATTTTTGAAGATTAGACCTCAGTTATTGCAACGGATTTATAGTCAATCTTATGTACGGCTCTAATTTTAACTTGGCTTAAATACCATGGCCAAGGGTGCCAGTGGCTACTTTCGTTGTAATAATAAGAATATATGTAACGCTTTAAAAATGTTCGTAATCATTCGTATCATGCATTATTGTGTTCTAGTTCATATACATTTTTTTTATTTTTTCGTTACGCGCCATCTTTTTCTGTTACGCGCCATCTTTTTTTTCCGTTACGCGCCATCTTTTTCTTATCCCTACCACGCGTGATATTAGATAGATTATTAGATAAAGTTTAATAAAAGCCTTTTATTAAACTTTATCTAATTTAACTTTATTTAACCAATTTCTGTAAAGTTGCATATAGTAAATTATTTTTTGAAAAATAACGTCATAAAGATGTTTTACTTCTTACGAGTGTACGCTAGTACACGCACACATTTTTTTTTGTACATTCTAGAATTGAAAAAAGTACAACGATGAAATAAGTTGGTATTAATTTTAAATCATATATCTGCACACCTTTGCCGTAGCTCGGGATAGAGACGGAAACAGACGTTATTTTAAACTCACCAACATTTTGTGAAAAAAATATGGACATATTATTTATTATGTGAAGGTTTCAAAAATAACGCTTAAACGTTAATATAATTCTATTTTATTCTTTTTCTAAAAAATATTTATCTCCCTGTATTTACGAGCATATACAAATAAAAATATATTAACATACAAAGACGAATGCGTAAATATAAAACGTAATAATTATCAAATAATAAATTAATATTTTACACGTACGTAGCAAAACATTATATTATTACTATTGTCTTCTTGTCTTTCTGTGTCTTGAAGCTAACAATTATTATACCGGAATAAGTATCAAGTAAAAACAAAATTATTTCTACTAAGGTGGTAGAACCAGTGTAGTTCGACCGGGAAAGTACCACCGCCACACATATTTCAAGCGAGAAGCATTTCTTGCGTTTCGATAGAAGGGTGTGGTTGCCGTCACTCTTTTACATGAGGCGACTATCATAGTCCTCGGGAGTAGCAACACATCTATGATTGACTTAAGATGGAGCCCATGTTCTGTATGAAGTTACTTACAGATGTCCATGAATGGCAGTAACCACTTACCATCAGGCCGTCCACCTGATGGTGGACTCGTTTGCTCGTTCGTGATGCTCGTTTGCTACTTCATCCAGAAAAAAAGAAATGAAATCCGTAATCTCAAAGTATTAACCAACTCATGGCCACCCTACACTATCTCCAAGGCTCATTGCACATTGTTCTGTCATTTCCCTTTGTTGCTCAGCTTGCTTAGATTATGAAATTTCCACAAGCTCCGAGACTATTTTCTTTGAGTTAAAAGGGATGTTTATATTATGGGAAAATCGAGTTATTATGTAGGAAGCTGTCCGTGGTTAATTTACTTTAGAGACCGAGGTCTTATTGTGGTAAAGTACTCGTACTAAGGTGCATCTTTTATTGCCCATGTATATTTTGTAGGCATAAAATAATTATATTCTGTACAGCTAATTATATAAATAAAACAATATTCCACTAATATTTAGGGTTTTTATACGATGAATTAAAAAAAAACGTGTCTTAGTATTTATTTATCACACAATAACTTCGTAGAGATAGGTAGAGATAGGTAGATAATCCCATGGTATTAGATTACATTTTAAACTACTCATTTCGATGCTCCGCTTATAGTAAAGTCATGGTGGTGGAACCAGTGTAGTTCGTCCGAGGAAGTACCACCGCCACACCTATTTCTAGCGTGAAGCATTTCTTGAATCTCGATGCAAGGGCGTGGTTGCCGGCACACTTTCATATGAGGCGACCATCATAGTACTCGGGAGTAGCAACGCATCTGTGATTGACGTCAGATGGAACCCATGTTCTGTATGTAGTTGATTACAGATGTCCATGGGCGGCAGTGACCACTTACCATCAGGTGGACTGCATGCTCATTTGCTACTCCAATTTTACAATAAAAAAAATGTATTAGGTTCTATAAAAAATGTATAAAATAACTTTCATTGTGTATGTTTCGACTGAAATAAGTTTAGTATTCCATGAATTTAATGCATTATGGTCTATCCAAAACCGATTATGTGTTATTTATAGTAACTTGATAATTTATTGAATAAAATTAGAACGAAACTAAGCATATGTAATACAGTATAAGTGAACAAAATTTATATCAAGAATCATTAAGCAATTGAAGGTTTGGTCAACTTATTATCGGATCTTCTTTCTGGTTAGAATGACATGGATTGACTAAGTGCATATGGTGTAGATTTTACACACCTGTAAGATGTTTTTAAAGAACTTTGATTGTTCAAGTATGTAGATTTTCTCACGATGTTGATTGATGATGTGATTTTCTTCACTGAGCAGTGATAATTAATTTCTTATACCCACCTCATTGAAAAAAAAGTGTTGCCTGGGAATCTAGCTTAGGAAAGGCCACGATTCAGGTTTTTGCAAACTCTCTCGCCAACCCATTACTGTCCCACTATTGGGCGGGTCTTCTCTCAGAATGAGAGAGTTTTAGACCATAGTCTACCGCGCCGGCCAAGTGCGAATTCGTGGACTTTTCAAATATAAAAATATAAAATTTTGCAAATCTTCTTAAAGAAAAACTTTTCACTGTTTCTATTTACCAAGCTAACAATTACAGTAGTTGTAGTAGTTAGCAATTAGTTCAATGTTTAACGTCTTAAACGGGCCAAACATACAAAGGTTAAATTTAACGTATAGAGAAAATACTCGTACAATATATAACAGGGTACAACTTGGCACATGCAAACGGGGGTGTAATAACGAAATCCTAGTTATGCTTTATACGTCCGCTATACTCCATTACTGGACGTTACCCAAATTGCAGATACCCTAACCTTTTGCTACACGAAGCAAAAACAACCGTATAACGCCAAGAATTGTGTAGCCATTAAGATAGAGCTTCGAAGTTGGTGTATGAATAGATATGGATTGAAGATGATTTTTGGATGGACTTACTTAGGAGTGTATGTTTATGTAAAACATTTTTCATGACTCGTAAACAAGTGTATTGTTGCCTTACGGCTATACGGAAGCGATAAATTTATTGTACATTTGATATCTTCTGATACTTAAATTATTTCAATAATATGTTTACATTGGGATATGGAATATAAGTCATGAGTTTTGAAGTTAAATTTATTGTTTTATGAAAAAGTGCATGTAAAATAACAAGTATTTTTTTATCTGACTGAAGTAGCAAACGAGCATGCAGTCTACCTGATGGTAAGTGGTCACTGCCGCCCTTGGACAACTGTAATCAACTACATACAGAGCATGGGTTTCATCTGAAGTCAATCACTGATGCGTTGCTACTCCCGAGGACCATGGTCTCCCCATGTGAATGTGTGCCGACAACCATACCCTTCTATCGAAACGCATGAAATGCTTCACGCTAGAAATAGGTGTGGCGGTGGTACTTCCCCGGTCGAACTACATTAGATCTACCACCTTGAGCTAGAAATAGGTATGGCGATGGTACTTCCCCGTTCGAACTACACTGGAACATACTTAATTTATTCAAAAAATCTCCTGCCAACTGCTTAAAAAGAATCAATCTTTTAGTTGTAGATATTAATTTATTTAATTCAACACTGTATCGTATATGCGTCAAAACAGTAGGAAGCATCAAAATATTATAATACCTATATATTTGTAATGGTCTTCATACTAACTTTCATTTGATTCCCATATTGTTATGATAATAAAAAGAAAATACCCCCTCCCCCTTTTTTCTCTTTTCGTAGCCGCCATATAAAAAGTATATAGTATATTTTACTCTCACATCCCTCTCAATATGCATCTAACTTTTATTACTAATGTAAAAACAAAATGGCAAAAAAAGATATACAAAGAAAAAAGATAAACACACTGAGTTTCTTGTCAGATCTTCTCGGTTGAGGTCGTGATTCGATCCGGTGGTAGTGTAAAAAAATGTATGTGTATCTGATTCAGATATCTATTTTCAGTGCCTCCGTAGGCCTATGAAAAATAAAGACATTTCATTTCACAAATTAGTCGTTTCAAATGATATGTCATATGTCACAATCCGTCGAGCCGTTTGGGCTGTAGCGAGTGCAAAGTAGTGGACATACATCTCTGGTCAACCTATTATGTCTTCGCTCAGAATGAGAGAGTTTTAGGCCATAGTCCACCGCGGTGGCCAAGTGCGAATTGGTGGACTTCACACACCACCGAGACCTTTTATTTTAAGAACTCTCGGTTGTATAGGTTTTTTCACGATGTTTTTCTTCACCGAAAAGCAGTGATGATTAATTTCTAATACGCACATAAATCAGTGGTGCGTGCCTGGGTTTGAACCTCGGACCTTTCGATTGAGAGGGCAAGATTCAACCATTAAGCTATCACTGCTCTGACATACATACAAACATAAAATTGCTCTCCTAATGCAGTCGGGTAAATATTTTAGAGTTATAATAGATAACTCTAAAATATTTTATCCCCATTAAAACTATCGAAATAGTTTCCATCATCGTGACCAATCGATCGTAAAATTCTACGGGAGTATAACAGATCATGAAGGATAATTCAAAATTCGTCGAGGGGTGGAAAAATATCTATTATAAGTGTCGAGGGTCTCTCGCTGATCCAATTCCGACCCATATTTGCTTCAAGATAAGAATTCGGTAACAAGGTTGTAAGGGCTGTTTGTATGCAGATCTTCATGTTTAAATTAATATATTTTTGTCAAGCGCTTTTCTTATTTTATTCATTGTTTATTAGTAGGTAAATATTGTTTTCCCGACGTTAGACGACCCGCGTGGCGCAGCGGTTACCGTACCAGTCTGACGCAGTGGGTCCCGGGTTCGATTCCCGGCCAGACAGGTATCTGAATGATGAGTTTAGATTCTTGTTCTGGGTCTGGGTGTTTGTGTATTCGTCTTTGTGTGTGTCCATGGCACCCACGACACAGGAGAAAATCCTACTGTGGGGCTATGAGTGTAGAAAGCGTTTGAAAGCGTTTGTTTTCATGTCGTCAATTTTGGTTAAGTAATATTTGTAACTGGATAAAGTTTTGTTTACTTGAACATAAAATGATGATGACCCGGTGGCTTGTAATTCGGCGTCTAAATTTAGGGCATAAAGGATTCAAATATCTGGTGTGTGTGTCAACCCATTAAAGTCCCACTGCTGGGCACGGGTCTTCTCTCAGTATGAGAGAGTTTAGGCCATAGTCCACCGCGCTGGCCAAGTGCGAATTGGTGGACTGGTAAATATTAGGTACACAGCTCTTATTGTTAAAAGTTTTTTTTTTTTTGTTTTCGAGGGGGAAACCTTCAAAAGGTACCCGACGCCGTGGGAGCGACGCAGGGTTATGTGGGATTTTTACTGCACTAAAACCCCCCCGGTGGCCGTCCTCTGCGCTAAAAAGAGGACTCCGGGAACTCGGTCCGACCGCAACCGCAATCCTCTGAGCGGGTTGCCCCATCCGGCTCCTCCCAGATGGGCGGCTGGGCCCACCGCTCCGTCTAGTCTTTACGACGGTATGCGACCACATATACCGCCGTCCTTCCCGGCATCGCCTGACCGAACGGTTCGAGCTCCCACTCTAGCCGCCTGCAACCCCGGAAGCCCCATTTAGTCGCCTCTTACGACAGGCAGGGGATGCCGTAGCCCTATTCTGATCCCGAAACTATAGGGACGGTACATATTAGAATATTGACATTGTATATTGTAAGTAAATCCTCAAATTTGTTTTGTGAAATTTAATAAATGGTTTTATTAAAATGATTGTGACTAATTTTTTAAATCAATACAGTAATGAATTTGTAAAGTTATGTACCTATAAATTGCATGCCTTAACAGGTGGAATTTGGCGAACCTATTCTGTTACCATCAATCATTTGCACGAACCCATTTTCAGGCAATTAAAAGATTAGAATTTGAATTTAAAATTTGTAATGAATGAGTCCCAACTTAAACGGTGAAGGAAATCACCGCGGGGAAACTCTTTGAAAAAAAAAATAAAGATTCCTGAAAACTACCAATCCATATTTGAAGAACCGGATATGGGTACTGTAAGTACCAGGCAATGTGATAATCAAGGATATTTCAGTTGCTAAACTAGGCAATGTTGAATGCCTCGCTTAAAAACAATATCCTCGCATAACAATGTATAGTACTAGCAGAACCAACGCGACTTCGTTCGCGCAGACTATAATTTAATCTATCCAAGCATTATACATTTTAGATTCACACCCCTGGACATGTGCCTCCCCCATCCGTAATGGGGATTTGGTCAATAGTCAATGTGTCTGGCAAAATTTTTAAGCAAAATGTTTACACCTTGATTCCCGTTACTGGAGTTTTAGCAAGGACCCTTATGTATTCTAGTAATAAAAATAGCCTATGTTACTCGAGGCTAATGTAGCATTTTAATGGTGAAAGAAATTTTTAAATCGGTTCAGTTGTTTTTAAGTTAATTCATCACAAACATACAAAAATACAAAGTTTCTTCTTCATAATATTAGTATAGATATAGAAATGGGATATAATAACATGGAACTGTTTATATTCATAGACAACTAACTAGGGGTAGTCTATGGCCTAAATTTCATTCCATCTGAGAGCCAACTTCATCGACTTAGCAGTGCGATATTCATGCGTTGACCACGAAAAAAATAAAAAGTCCAATGATCATTTTAATATTTAAGTTCATAGGCGAGGACATCTTCAATGCTTCGCCTAAGAACTAAAATATATCTCCTAATACATTAACGATTTCTTAAAGCCACATAAAAGGATATCCCGTGACGTGTACCATGCCAGAAATAGCCTGTCTAGGGAAACAACCACGATAATGATGTCGTTTCCTACAATTGTCATACTTGGCATTTGATTGTCAATTGTTATTGTCGTTGAAGTTTTCCTATTAACTTATAAAGTACTTATAAACTTACCACATATACGAAGCAATGATTGTCTTTATGTTCACAGTTACCAATGCAAATTGGATGTCATTTTGAAAAGGACTTAACTTGTTACTTCTTAACGGTATAGCGTATATGGGCAGGTGGGAGGAAAAACCAAGGAGGTACCACCACATCTATTTTAAGCGTAAAGCGATTCACAGTATCAAATGAAAGGTGTCGTTGCCGGCTAACTTTTATATGAGCAGAGTATCATAGCCTTCGAAACTAGCAACACTTTTGCGATTGACTTAGAATAGAAACATTCTGTATGAAGTTGTTTAAAGGTGTCATTTTGCCGCAGTGACCACTTATCAGGACTGCATGCTCGCTTGTTACTTCAGTCGGATAAAAAAGAGACAGCAAGTTTTGTGCGGACCAAATACATCTGGGTTAAGGTGTGTAGTTGTCAAATGATACTTTGAAACGTATTTATCTGCTACTTCAATTTCAAAAAACAACTTGTTTTTAAAAATATTTCCACAGACCACATAATCAACAGCTACTAAGATTATAATAAAACCATATAACTTCTCCCCTAAAAATGACGATGCAAGTATATGATCATATCTGCATTCGCCACGTTTCAAAGCCTAAAATAAGAGAAAGCAAGCCATTACGGCGCAAACTCGATTACTCGCCTTTCATGGCCCTGCTTTACGACTATCGTAAACCATCCTCGATGTGAGTGCAAACAATAATATCTAGGAAAATATGAACCGTTTCCTTTGCAATTGAGACGTTCGGTTGATTTATTAAAGGTGGGGAGGTCTTTAATGTTGAACCCTAAGAAACAAAATGAAGATAAAATACCGCTTTCTACACTCAGACCCAAAACAGGATTGTACAAAAATCTGTCTGGCCAAGGATCGAATCCGGGTCATTGCGTATCAGACTGGTGTGGTTACCGCTCCGCAACGAGGGTCGTCTGATATGTATGTATGAATAGTTTAGAAATTTAACTAATTTTATAAACGTATAAGTTTCTGAGGAAGGGTGAGGTTTGGAGTACAACCCTTTTTTGTCCACTGCTGGTCACGGGTCTTCTCTCAGAATGTAAGAGTTTTAGGCCATAGTCCACCGTGCTATCCAAGTGCGAATTGGTGGGTGACGTTTGTTACTATTTAACTCAAAAAGTACTTATTGAGTATACATGGAATTTGTCACACACAGATACTTATTCTATTTTACTGAAGTAGCAAACGAGCATGCAGTCCACCTGATGGTAAGTGGTCACTGCCGCTCATGGACACCTGTAATCAACTACATACAGAACATGGGTTCTATCTGAAGTCAAACACAGATGCGCTGCTACTCCCGAGGACTATCATGTCATGTATTTACCTCATGTAAAAGTGTGCCGGCAACCACACCCTTCTATCGAAACGCAAGAAATGCTTAACACTAGAAATAGGTGTGGCGGTGGTACTTCCCCGGTCGAACAACACAGGTTCTACCACCTTCATGTTAATAACATGGATTAAAACATAGAGTAATCATTAACATAGTAAACTTGGTCAAAGTGGGCTAAGCCACGATGAGATTAATAAGATAGTGGGCATTAAAGTAAAAGTTTGTAATGAGGTAGATAGGGTAACTGGATAATAAGTGTTAGCGACTAAGGTTGCCTATGAATATTTTCAGTGCTCCATCACCCATCGTAGTCTTCTCCGAAGCGAACTATAGTACATAATAGTACGTATTTCTCATACTCTATACTATTTGGAAGGTGGTAGAACCAGTGTAGTTCGACCGGGGAAGTACCACCGCCACACCTATTTCTAGCGTGAAGCATTCCTTGCGTTTCGATAGAAGGGTGTGGTTGCCGGCACACTTTTACATGAGGCGACCATCATAGTCCTCGATAGTAACAACGCATCTGTGTTTGACTTCAGATAGAACTCATGTTCTCTATGAAGTTGATTACAGTTGTCCATGAGCAGCAGTGACCACTTACCATCAGGTGGACTGCATGCTCGTTTGCTACTTCAGACAAATAAAAAAAAATACTCTTTTTCGCAAGTATCAAAACAAGAATCCATACAATATCATTATTGATGTTTTTTCCTATAAAACTCATAAGTACAGCCTTAGAATTCTAGGAATGCTAAAAACTCGTATATGGTTTTCTCTCAATTTCTTAGTATCAGTTTTATATGGCAAAATGTGAATATTAATCTTGATAAAATTATGATTTGTATTAAAGGCCAATTGCCAGATCTAGAGTTTTTAACAAGGCTGATAGATTTATTTTTTTCAAAGGTAATGTTACGAACAAATTGATAGAAAAAGTATCTCTTTGTAAAAGGAAGCTCAAGTCTTCGAAATAACTCAAATGTCGGAGATATGAATTACTACAGAAATTTTATCGCCCCCTTGAAAATCATGAATGGAATCGAGTTTATTTTTATCTGACTGAAGTAACAAACGAGCATGCAGTCCACCTGATTGTAAGTGGTCACTGCCGCCCATGGACATCTGTAATCAACTTCATATAGAACATGGGTTCCATCTGAAATCAAATGCGTTACCACTCCCGAGGACTATGGTAGTCACTTCATGTGAAAGAGTGCCGGCAAACACACCCTACCATCGAAACGCAAGAAATGCATCACGCTAGAAATAGGTGTGGCGGTGGTACTTCCCTGGTCGAGTTACACTGGTTCTACCACCTTGAAACTTGAGTACTTTAGTTTTAAATTTAGTATGTGTGGGAGGCTAAACCCGTTATTGGGTCTATAATCTAGAAATTAGGCGTTACATTGCAAAGATAACAGATTACCGTCAACCAGTCACACAAGAGAACATAAAAATATTGCAATTATTTAAATCAGTAACGAATATAGAAAACACAGATTGAATAATTCAGAAAAAACATCAAGACGGAAAAATGTAACATTAAAAAAGTCATCCCGCCGCTAAACTTAATTTGAGCGCCAATCCAATTTCCTGAGGGAGATCCGTGATTAGAAAGGTATATCTCAATCTCGATCCAATTAGATATACTCGTATTTTGTGGGCTAGTTTTAATGTATGTATTGAAGGAATAAAATAACTTCGTATATAGGTGTACTCGTATCGTTCGTAGAACAGACAACCGATGGGGTAGAAGAGTCCTCGAATGGAGACCACGTCTGGGCAAAAGGAGTGCAGGCCGCCCCCCGACCAGGTGGACTGATGACCTGAAGAAGACGGCGGGTAACCGCTGGATTCAGATGGCCCAGGACCGGTCGAAGTGGCGTAGATTAGGAGAAGCCTATGTCCAGCAGTGGACTTTCAAAGGCTGATGGATGGATGGATGGATGGATAGGTGTACTCGTATCTAGCACTAATTCGACGACCCTTGTTGCGGTGCAGTTACCGTACCGGTCTGACATGCAATGGGTTCCGGGTTCGATTCCTGGCCAGGCAGGTATCTGTATGACGAGTTTAGACTCTTGTTCTGGGTCTAGGTGTTTGTGTATTCGTCTTTGTGTGTGTCCATGGTACCCACGACACAGGAGGAAATCATAGTGTAGTGTTATAAGTGTAGAAAGCGTATTAAGTTTTTTTTATGATAGCCTAGTGGTTTCAGATTCCAAATGTAGCAAATGACCTTGCACTCTATCTGATGATAAGCGACCACTGCCATCCATGGACATATATAACCCGCTCCATTTAAAATACGTGGTACCTATCATCAATGACTATTTACTTTTTTATATAGTTAAGGTAGCAAACCAGCATGCAGTCTGCCTGATGGTAAGTGTTCGCCGCGGTCCAAGGTCATCTGTAAGCAGCTTCATATAGAACATAGATTCTATCTGATGTCAATCACAGATGCGTTGCTACTTCCGAGGACTGAGATGGTCGCCTAATATAAAAGTATGCCGGCAAACACACCCTTCCATCGAAACGCAAGAGATACTTCACGCTAGAAATAGGTGTGGCAGTGGTAGGTACCCGGTCGAACTACACTTACTTGAAATAATGCTGTATAGTGATGCCTGCTACACGGCATTCTGTAAGTAAATAGTTCTCAAACAACTGCAATATACTGTGGTACTTGGTTTTAGTTTTCAACGAGGTAGCCTAAGCCTATATCTTACTTCAAGAAGTGTAGCCGCTTTTTCAAATGGGACAATTAAGTCGTGAATTAATGATGATGTATTTTAATATAGCAGCGTACTTTCTACTTTTTTTTTACAATACAATATCATTTATTTGTCGAAATAAGGTATATTACAAAGATGTCAATAGTATGCTGTATAAGTCCGCTTACTTTACCCGTCATGGGTGTACAATGTGGTTTTATAAGCCATTCAATTAACGCTTCTCTTCTGAAATGCCGTTCATCTTACTTCATCACATATTTTATACAAAAGATCGGTTAGTTAGTTGGTTTATACTAAACTACCAACCAACTATTAAGCAGAATATGGTTTTCACAAATAATGAGTACCTATTTTTTATTCGGATTTAAACACTAAGGCTCTAATGATAAACTGGTATATTCATAACATAGGTTACTATTAACATTACTACAAGGCAAACTATAAATTTAAACGTAATATTATAGGGTTCGCCAAAATAAATCCATCTTGTTACGACATTTTCATCATCGAAAATTACTTTGAAATATATCTCAATATTGCCGACATACCCACGTGTACCCCAAAATGAAAAACGATGTAGAGTTACAACTTATTTTAACCCCCAAACTGGTTCTACAGGAAAAATTACGAGGAAACCGAATTTGTATATCGGAAATCCCCCTTTGGATGTCATGGGATTACTTATACAAGATATATTATTTTCGCGGCCCTACCATGGGTTTCGTGACAATAAAAAAACGCGTACTTTGACGCAAAATATCTCACTACCCATCAACTTTTTTGGAAAATTTATGTGCCTAACAAGAAATTATTATGAAAATGAAAAAACACCCGACTGCTAAAATTTATTTTTTATCAGACTTTTGTTTGTTTTTAAAATATTTAATTTTACTTAACACCTTTTAGAATATGTCCAAAATAAAAGCGTGAAAGTGTTATAACATGTATATTTTATAACGGTCTATTTATTTCTCTTTTAAATTTTATAATAATTTATTATTTAATCTAAGTACATGTGACTCTTATATATTCACATAGGCTCATCTACGGTACCTAATCCTTATATTTCAGTCAATTTACATAAAATCATAATATAATCAAATCTTTCTTAAGAACTGTACTATATTTTAGTAAAAACCACACAAAAATCCGTTCATTAAATTTTGAGAAATACCATTATACACTAGCCGATAGCTTTTGAGGAATTTATCTTACAATAAATATAGAAGTGCTAAAACACATAAACATTTTTAATAGTCTACTTACAAGCTTTCATTTGACACCCATATTGTTATGGGTTATACATATCGTCCCTC
This sequence comes from Spicauda simplicius, assembly GCA_949699795.1. NCBI lineage: Eukaryota > Metazoa > Arthropoda > Insecta > Lepidoptera > Hesperiidae > Spicauda > Spicauda simplicius. The sequence goes on from OX453068.1 coordinate 4,312,888, forward strand.
CCTCCCTTTTTCTCTGACCGCAGACGTCATATTAAATAATTACATAGCCTAATAATATGCCTTTTTTGCATCGAGAGTTAAAAAGGTAATCTAATAAGTGACAAAACCGTGACTTGCAATCGAGAACGTATAGTAAATAGTTCATTGCACCCATTTCCGATAAGAAGTGTAAGCAATGAAGTGTAAACGTTGAGGAAAACTTCCAAGAATTTCATGTTTTTATGAATATAAACGACAATAATAGTTCCAAGCGCTTTAAGCGATGAATATCAAAATGTGTGAAAATAAAAAAGGATCTTCAAAACACATCTACAGAGTAGAAACATTTCATAGCATTTTTAGAAAATATCAGAATCAGATAAAGCATAATGATAACCAGGTCCAAAACGAAAACAAATAAGTTCTATCTATCTATATTTTCAAAAGATTGAAGTAGCAAACGATCATGCAGTCCACCTGATGTTAAGTGGTCACTGCCGCCCATGGACATCTGTAAGAAACTTCATATGGAACATGGCTTCTATCTGAAGTTAGTCACAGATGTGTTGCTACTCCCGAGGACTACGATGGTTGCCTCATATAGTGCCAGCAACCACACCCTTCCATCGAAAAGCAAGAACTGCTTCACGCTAGAAATAGGTGTGGCGGTGGTACTTCGCCGGTCGAAGTACACTGGTTCTACCGCCTGTGATTGATATTAAACGTAGTAATGACCACCTATCTAATGGTAAGCCTTTAAAGAAACGTGAAACAATTCCCACATTCATAACTTTTGTAACTTCCATGAAATTGTCCATTCATTTACAGGAATATAAAGACTTTACTTTGTCCACAATAGTACAATGGTCGTAGGAAATGATATAAAGTGGTACATTGTCCGCCAATTGACTATTGTACCGAATGCTTTTATTTTATTGTACCCGTGAATAACAGCGGGAATTTAACGTAATAGTCGTAAATCGTAAATTATTTAAACGCTTCAATTTATTGCTATGGAACTGAATATAAATTCCCCCGAATAAAGCAATATATGAATAAAAATTTTGCATTGTTTATTCTCGAAATTTTATTTTAAAATTTTTTGTACGAATTGTTTGAATTTATTTTTACGATCGAAATATTTACTGTTTATATAGGGATTTTTAAGGCATAGTTAAAACAGCTTTTATTTTTCGGTAATTTGTCAATTTAGATTTAAATAATTTTTGGTATTATTAAAGACCTATAAATTGTAAGATTTTAAGTAAATTATTTTTATTTTTAAGTAAATTATTAATTTAAATAAATAAGCGGTGAATTGCAAATAATAAAAAAATCCTTTTTAAATCACATTTCATTATGTAGCTCAAACGCACTGAAAATGCTAAAAATGTTAAATTATTCGTATCTAAAAATAAATATCGTTTAATTTCGCAACGGGCACTCAATGTAAATGGTTCTAATTTAAATAATGCTGATATTTTGTTGAATGGATCATCGACACGGGGAAACGTCATTTGTCTATAGCTTAAAATTATTGAGTTTTATTCTTACAAATTTTGACTAAGACAGTCAAAGCTTATACAGAACAGTCAAGCTGATTCTACAGAAAGTCCAAAATGAACCGATTAAAATGCAATTTGATAATTCATTCGTTTTAATGTTCGTAACAAAACATAGTTCGTACATAATTCGTAGTTTCTGTCATAAAATTCAAGTAGTAAACGAGTATGCAGTCAACCGAATGGTAAGTAGTCAAAGCCGTTCATGGACATCTGCAACTGACTTCATGTAGAACGGAGGTTTTTTTTATCTGACTGAAGTAGGCAACGAGCATGCAGTCCACCTGATGGTAAGTAGTCACTGCCACCCATGGACATCTGTGAGCAACTTATTATGGACAGGAATTATATTTGAAGTCAAAATCAAATGCACCGCAGGCACACTTACACGGCTTGTCGCCACGACCAGTGTGTCGGCGATGGTGAAGGCAGGAAAATTAGTAGAAATAAGAAATGAATACTTACAAATAATAACATAATAAACAAAAAAGGCACGGAAGAACACTCCGTGGAGTTGTAATATTACTAATAAAAAACAAATAAATAAATAAAACACAGATGCATTGCTACTCGCAAAGACTTAGAAGATCGCCTTATGTATAAGTGAGCCGGCAACCACATCCTTCCAGTGAACTGCTTCACGCAAAAAATAAGTGTGGCGGTGGTACTTCTCCAATCGATCTACACTTCCTCCTTTAATTAAACTCATTTTTAAACAGCCAGCCATCGTTATCCCTAGTTTCTGGTACAGATGTGCACATCAATCAACACTTCAAGCTCATGAACAGAAAACTTCAATATGAAAAGGATTCAAACTTAATTACATCAAACAATAGCTTCGTAACGGAACGGGAGCCTGTTAAGAACATTATTAAGTAGGTTAAGTGTTTTTTTTTTTATACGAATAAAGTCGTCAAGTGACAACTTACCATTAGATGGACTGCACGTCCATCTGATGGTAAATTGTCACTGCCGCCCATGGACATCTGTAAGCAACTGCTTATAGACGGGAATTCTATTTAAAGTCAAACTACAGACTTCCGCCGAAATGAAAACTGCTTCACGCAAAGAAAAGTTTGTCCGTAAAGTTGTAATATTACTAATAAAAACACAAATAAATAAATAAAACACAAATGCATTGCTCGCAAGGACTTAGAAGATCGCCTTATGTTTAAGTGAGCCGGCAACCACAGACTTCCACCGAAATGAAAACTGCTTCACGCAAAAATAAGTGTGGTGATGGTACTTCTCCAATCGAACTACACTGGTTCTACCTTTAATTAAACTCATTTTTAAACAGCCAACCATCGTTATCCCTAGTTTCTGGTACAGATGTGCGCATCAATCACTTCAAGCTCATGAACAGAAAACTTCAATATGAAAAGGATTCAAACTTATATACATCAAACAATAGCTTCGTAACGGAACGGGAGCCTGTTGAGAACACAATTAAGTAGGTTAAGTGTGTAATCGATACATGGTTAATCGTAACGTGGTTACGTAGATATATTGTTACGTATTGTTACGTCACGAGATAGTTACGTAAATACGTAAACATAAAATAGACCTATATATTGTTACTTCTTGTTACGTCACTAGATAGTTACGTCAAATTATAATATTGTAAGTGTACTTTACAATACTATGAATAACGTTAAACCAGTAACTTTGTAAAATAATAGTTTTTAAGGTATTTTTTTATTTTATAGCATAGCATAGGAAGGAGAGTATTGTTTTTAAAGTTTGGCAAAGGGAGATCTCCTGCCAGGCTAGGTGATTATGCCTAAGGAGCGGCCGTGCTCCGACAGTCGTTGTTCGGAACTTGTATGTGTGTGCTGTGTGTATGCGGGGTACTGAGAATACTTCGATAGCGTGTTTCAGAATACTAGTAACGCCGTCTCTTGATGAGTTGCGGTATGTCGCCACAAAAGCATATAAATGTTTGTACTGCGTATTTTTGTAATATGTGTGTTCATATGCCTATGATTGTAACAAAAACATTCAATTAGAATTCTATTAGTTAACTATTGATATCGGCTATATAATTTGTAGGGCGACTACTGTCAGAGAAAATAAAAGAAAACGGATGAATTTTAATATTATCATACAAATATCGGTAGCAAATGGTAATATTTAAAATAGACCAATTAGAAAAACCAAAACCCTGAGATATAATCTTATATACATGTCTTAAAATACTTTTATATTCTATGCCACTTAACGCAAATCAATACGAAAATCCCGACTGATTAAAACAATTAATTGTAACTAAGTCAATCGCTTTTCAGTAGTAAGATTATTTATTTTAAAATATAACAACGTTACTCAGTTCAATTTGTTGACCTGTCCATTAATGCAAGCTATAATATCAAAACCGCTTCAAATCCTTACCACTTCGTATTTAAAAAAACTTTGCTACCCTTTAAACAATGCTTAATAATTTTGCTTACCATAATCACCATAACGCTAACGCCCATTCTTATTACAATATGCAATGACTTTAAGCTTCCACAATAACCTCTCGATAGCGCGGTTCGTGTAGGCATTAATTAATTGAACTCATATAGAACCTTCGGCAGGGAATGAGCGTTTTTATCTTTGCTCGCTCACAAAACAACAGACGGAAATTAACTTTACTTTTAGCCCATAGAGTTGACTTTTCTCTGGAGGGATAAGCCTTTTAATTTGCAATTTTCCGGCTTAGTGTTACAGAGAGATTAAGTTCTAGCAACGGATAGAATCTTTAATTTCCTCGGGGCGTTACGTAGAGTCGATATTTGATTCGGATTTGCAAAAAGTGAATAAGATTACGTTATCCTTGTGTGGACTATCTTAATAGTCTTTCTGTTAGTAGATAATTTATTGATTTTTGGTGATAGAATAATGTTTGAAACTTGCCCTCTCCGTCCGAGGTTCAAACCCAGGCACACACTACTGATTTTCTTAAATTATTTGCATATTAGCAATTAATTATCACTGCTTTGCGGTGAAGGAAAACATCTCTCTCTCTCAAGGTAAAGGAAAAAAGCTCTCGAAGGTGTGTGAAGTCCACCAATTCGCACTTGGCCAGCGCGGTGGACTATAGACTATAACTCTCTCATTACCGGAGAAGAAGAAGAAGAAGAGAAGCTGTAGGACAATAATGGGTTGACGACGACCTTCAGTAGATAAACTTGAGATGTTCAAAATGCTTAATGAATAGTCAAATGTTTAATGGAAACAGAAAGCATTTACCTCACCCAACGTTAAGTGGCATCTCTAGTTTAAACCCTCAGAATACTGATACCTTATTCAAAGAGAATTAGAAACCTCAATCTCAAACATCTTTAATCGCCGTCAAAATATAAACAAATGCTATACTTGCAATATCTACATAGTCTTAAAGAATTATAAAGGTATGATTTCTTACATGTTGAATGTTCCAGGTTCGATCCTCTTATGACACATTTAAATATTTAATAAAAAAATGCTTTGCATCGAACTCTCATCCTGAAAATACAACAACGTTTTGAACGGGTTTTGAACAATTTTCCGTCTAACCCTAGAAGAACAACCGCCATACATATATAACTGTAACAGGATTTGAGCAGTATGGCAACGAAAACATATTTAATCGAGGCGTACCTACTTAATCAACATGCGTTAATTATACAAGTTTATGAGTGGTAGTGGCCGCTTTACATCCGGTGAATTGCATGCTCGTTTGCTACTTTAGTTAAAAGAAGGAAAAAAAACGAGGTAACATGGCACCCGCTATGTAAGGATTTCTGACATGACGCTATGAGAGTAAAATATATAACAAAAATACATCTCCAAAATTTGAACGCTTCCACGTAATTTCGTTAAATTCGGATGTCATTGTCACAAATGGAAAGTTTTAATCACAATTTGCACAATGCGACGTTGGAGAGAGCTAACGAAAAAGTAAACAAATGAGAATGAGCGACGGAATGAGAACCCCTGAATACGCTAAACACTGAACAACAGACGCCTCTACTACTGTTAAACTCGATTGATACTCGATTTTACGATCGAGTTTGATTCGATACTATTGTTCCTAACCTGTGGTCGAGTTACCGTACCGGGCTGACGTGCAGTGGGCCCCGAGTTCGATTCCCGGCCAGTCAGTTATCTGAATAATGAGTTTAGTATCTTGTTTCTGGGTCTGGGAGTTTGTGTATTCGTCTTTGTGCTTTGTGCATGGCACCCACGACACAGGAGAAAATCCTACTGTGGGGATATGAGTGTAGAAAGCGTATAAAGCGTTCGTTTTTCTGCTACATCACTACATAGTATAAAACAAATCGCTTCGCGCTGTCCGTCCCTACGTATGCTCAGATCTTTAAAACTACGCTAAGGATTTCAATGCCATTTCTTTTTTGATAGATACAGATAATCGTCGTCGTCTTTATGTGTGTCCATGGCATCCACAGGAGAAAATCGTAGTGTGGGGCTATGGGTGTAGAAAGCGTCTTTTTTTACCCGAAACCTTTGAAAAATAATTGAACTTCAATTTCCTACTACAAAACAGATTTTGCGTTTTACTTGTAAGGTATAGTTGTCGCCTTTCTTCCATATGAAGCGACCTTCTAGGCAGGCTAGGCAGTAACATTTTTAGCAGGCTTTTGTGATTTTTTTTTTTTGTTTTCGAGGGGGAAACCTCCAAAACGTACCCGACGCCGTGGGAGCGACGCAGGGTTATGTGGGATTTTTACTGCACTAAAACCCCGCCGGTGGCCGTCCTCGGCGCTAAAAAGAGGACTCCGGGAACTCGGTCCGACCGCGACTGAAATCCTCTGAGCGCGTTGCCCCATCGGGCTCCTCGCAAATGGGCGGCTGGGCCCACCGCTCGGTCTAATCTTTACGACGGTATGCGACCACATATACCGCCATCCTTCCCGGGATCGTCTGACCGGACGGTTCGAACTCCCACTCTAGGTGCCTGCAACCCCGGAAGCCCCTTTTAGTCGCCTCTTACGACAGGGATGCCGTAGCCCTATTCTGATCCCGAAACTGCAGGGACGACAGATGGTACCTACCCTGGACTATACGATGTTGAGTACGTTTGTTCATCCGCGACAGTGACAATGTTAAATCTGGGGGAAAGCATGCTTGTTTATTACCTTAATTACTTTGTTATTTTTTTTAATAACGCTAAATTGAATGAATGTCGTTTTACTTTCACTAAGCACATAGTAGGGGTAACACAAAAAGTTTGGTACAAACTCCAAAATACGTGGGCCGTTGTCATTGTAAATAAGCTTACTTCGTTGTCAACACTTCCCTAACTACATATAGTTAAAACATTTATCTTCAGTTACACGAATGCTTAAATAAAATGTGTCTCTAAATTTAAATTTATCGACAATTTTATAAACATATACGAATACTTTTTTAAATATGTGTCAACGCTTTCATTAGTTGTTATATAAAAAACTAATATAACATATCGTATATAAATGAAATTATTATATTAATACGTGAAGCAAAAACTTGTGACGGATTTTTAAGTAATATGCCGCGGACGGATTAGTATGAAATTTTGCACGGTTATAGTGGACGTAGAGAAGGAGTGCAGAATGTTAATATTTTTTTCAAATAATGCATATATCATACATAAAATCAACTAAAAACACATTACACACACTGCCTTGCATTTGTCACAAACACATATGTACTTAGTAAATGAAAATGAAAAGACACAACGTCAAGAATGTCAGATGACATTTGATTTTTAATTTAAATTACGGTCGAATTTCGGCCGATGCTACGGGTGACTAGTACGAATAAAAATTTGATTCGATTTATTACTTTGCTTTTACAATTCAATATTTTAAAAAATAGAATATTAGTAAAGAATCTAATTTAAAAGTGATGATTTTTCAAACGTTTTTTTAACTCTTTTGTTATGCATTATCGAAATTTAAGACTGCTTTCCGGCGTCGATATTATAGAATACCAAATTAGGATGCTCTTCACCAGATGCTAAGACGTTCAAGAATATGTTTCGCCAACTGACATCTGCCACAGACGCTGCTACGCCTGAGAGCTAAGATAGAATGTTTGTTAAACTTAGAAATAGATCTGGCTATGTCTCAACTGTGTCAAACCACTGAGGGGTATTAACACCTTTGGCTTGATGGTAACACAGCATATTGTCGTTTAAATATTATCCCACTGTTTCTGTAAGTAAATAATTTAAATTTCAAACAACAACAGATGTAAGCTGTTCGGATAGACCGATTTTGATGAAAATTAGAAGACTCAAATAATTAGAAGACTTTAAAAGGTAAACTAAAGCCTCTTGAAGTATCGGTAAGATATATAAGATAAGCTTATTTCATAGGAATGAATCCACAAGAAACTCATGTATTAAAGGAATGTTATATAAATTGCTGAATTGCGTAACGTCTTTATATGAAAGTTTGCATGTACTCGTATACTTTGAATTCCGTAATATGTTTAGATCCATTTATACAAAAGCCTAGCCTAATCAGACTAATAGACCTGCAGATGACCAGACGGTAATCTGCAGGTATTATTAACTCACTTTTGTATATGACGATCTTTATATAATTTAGAAGTAGCGGCTAATTTGTAATTTACTTCAGATAGTTCCGAAAGGAATCATAACTCTGTATGATGCTTACAAGCGTCCATGTGTAGCAATTACCAATAAACATCATGTGGAGTGCAGGCTGGTATGCTTCTTCAATCTTATAAAAAAATCTATACATTGTTCTACTGATACAGATCTCCTCTCAGAATGAGTATGGGTTAGGACGTCACTGATATGGACGAATCTCTTTTTTTTTATCTGATTGGATTAGGAAACGAGTATGTAGTCCACCTGCTGGTAAGTGGTCACTGCCGCCCATGGACATCTGTAACCAACTTCATATAGAACATAGATTCCATCTAGGTCAATCACAGATGCGTTGCTACTCCCAAGGACTAGGATGGTAGACTCATATAAAAAGTGTGCCGGCAACCACATCTATGTATGAATACCGGTTTGGGCGTTAGTTCGTTCAATTAAAAGTATTTAAGCCTGTTATTTAAAAAAAATGAACAAAAAAGCGGTCCTATCTTCAGCTGTACTTTTTACCCAATTCTTTAATACTAGGGTGTTACAAGCACCAACGAGTCGAAGATTAATTTTACCTTCGTATCAAAAGCGAAGCTCAGAAAATTAAAGTGACAATAATCTTTTTTTAAGTTATATTTCTTTAGGCGCGTTGTGAAAAAATCAAGAGAGTGAAATTTTAAGATTCATCACAAAAAAATCACAGCATGTTTTTTTTTATCCCAGAGATATATAAAGTTTCTCACCGATATCCATGGGCAGCAATGACCAATTACCATCTGGTAGACTGCATGATCGTCTGCTGGTTATAAGGATAAAAAAATATTATAAAAAGACAATCATGAAAGTCTGGTCTAAAATTTTATAATTTTGGAAAGGGGACTTTTCGCAGTATACTATATAGTCGATGAAGAGTATGACGATTGTAAGCAGGAAGCCTTCTTGTATATAAACGCACCCGTCGATCCCCCTCACCTTATACGATAAAACGACAAATATTTGTGTCTGTCGCTTGGTATTTGTTTTCTTTGTTATACGTTTTCTTTAGGAAAGCAAATAGAGACATTCTGGCTACAAGATTCGAATGGCATTTGGAGTGATTCTCTCCAAGTACATAGGCAGAAATATGAGAGCTTGAGGTAACAAGTTTGGTGGAATGTTATTTTTATTATTATTATTATGTTTAACTGACAGAAGTAGCAAACGAACATGCAGTCCACCTGGCAATAAGTGGCCACTGCCGCCCATGGACATGGACTGTAATCAACTTCATACACAACATGGGTTTCATCCGAAGTCAATCACAGATGCATTGCTACTCCCGAGGAATATGATGGTCGCCTCATGTGAAAGTATGCCGGCAACCACACCCTTCCATCGAAACGCAAAAAAATGCTTCACGTTAGAAATATGTGTGGCGGTGGTGCTTCCTCAATCGAACTACACTGGTTCTACCACCTTGTTAAATGTAAGAAATGAAAAATGGGGCAAAATGTTACTTAGACGGTTTATGTTTTATTCTATTTAAGCATAAACTATTTGATAGATACACTTATATCTATCAGATAGTATAGTCAAATTGTGTGCTTGTACAATTTCAAATTAGTCAAATAATTTATTTTACCTTTATGCTCGTACAGTATTTTTAGTTGTTATTGATTAATGTACCTAGTTGCTTTTTTATTTGACTTGTCGTTTGGCAATACGCGTACACATTGAAATTTTGGCCATTAGTTGTACTACTGTTTATGATGGTTATGAATACGCAATCGATGTGATTTTTAGATTTTAGTGAAGCAACTATCTAATTGGCTTAATGCCGATGTAAATACATTTTCAATGTTTACCAGCGTTTCATTATAGAGGTCCGAGTTTGATGCTATAACACCACCATAACAAATGATCGTGCAGTCCACCTGGTAATCAATCCCGCGTATGGACATCCATAATAAACTCCACAATAACGCTAACTACTACCAGTATCAAATTGAATACCTTTCTATTCTTTTAGGATAGAGACTAAAATAAAAAGTCCTCCTATACAAAACATTACATACATGTATATACAAAAGTTATGTGACGTCTATTTTATCCCTTAATATACAAATTTCAAATCTTAATTCTCGACGAGAAAAGTCCATTTGATTGACAGTTATTAAATTTAAAACTATATAAGTAGCACGAGTAGTATTTGTATACTCATAGATGGAAACCTTTAAAACTATCCTAAATTATTACGAATGTATCCTAACTTAAATAGTTCAAAAGCTTCATCCATCCATCAACCTTATACTGGTGCACTGTTGGACATAATCCTCCCCTAAATGGCGCCACTGTAGCCAATCTTGGGCCTCCTGAATCCATTACCAGGTGATAGAACTAGTGTAGTTCGACCGAAAATGTACCACCGCCGCACTAATTTCTAACGTGAAGCAATTCGTGCATATCGGTAGAAGGGTTGGTTGGTTAGGCTCTCTTTTGTTTGAGGATAGCCTTTTCTATTCCTTGTTCTATATACTTCTTGCAAATGTTCATGGGCGAAAGTAACCACTTACTCATTTGCTAATTCAATCTTATAAGCTTATTTGCCCCCATTATACTAATATTATAAAGTCGAAAGTTTGTTAGTGTGTATGTTTGTTACTTCTCCACGTCTAAACGCCTGGGGCGATTTTCATAAAATTTGGTAGGGGGTTGACAGCTGACACTCTGTATTAACATAATATAGGCTACTTTTTACCATGGGAAAATATCTTATACCTACGGGACAATCGATACACCGATTTTTTTAACGCGGGCGAAACTGCGGGGTTCAGTTAGTACGTCATAATATTATAATACATTATTATAAGTTTAGTTAAATTTCAGCTCTCCAGTAGACAACAACGCTTCACAAAGTGCGTCCTTCTTCACAGAGTTTGTTTAATTCGTTCTTCCCGACTGCATAGCGTCAGCTCGGCCTTTTGCATTCAGTTTGGTGTATGGACTCCAATATACTGTGTTTTTGAGACACTCCGAAATTACCATAAGACAATTTTATTATTATAAGTTATTTGTTTCAGATTTAATATAAAATAATCATTTATGTTTTTTAACTCCAAATAAATAAAAACCTAAAATGGTTTCTGAGTACAGACCAAGTAATGAAGAGTTAACTACTAAGAAAAAGTTCTATGTATTATAGATGGTAATCGGTAATGTATTTAATAAACTCTTCTGTACAGTTTAAAGTAATTTTTAAGTGCCGATTTTTATTCGACAAATAGTTAAAAATATACACGTTAAATGGTCAATAACGGCAATATGGATTATTGGAATTGGCATGTTTTTTTTTATTATTTATTATATAGTTCACCTTGCGTAAATTGCATAAGTTATTTTTGAAATACTTTTAAAAATAACCTACTCCGTTTTGAAGTCGTGACACTGTAATGGGACCCTGTTAAGCAGAAAAGATCCAGTCAACATGTGTTTGAAGTCGATTTATAAACATAGCCATGATTCAGTAATGAAGTTTTATATATGCACACCCGATATTATTTTTTAAAATGTACATATTATGTCTTATTAAACTGGCGATTTTCAAAAAAGTAATGTAACATTAAGATTTTTTTATTTGACGGTCAAACATTGAACTGGGTTTACTCAAAAGTAAAAAAAAAAATTTTAAACAAAAAATACAACCGACTTCCATGCCACATAAAAGTAAAAAAATAATTTAAATACATGTTGGTTTAGAGCAAACACAGTTCTTAGTCCATAGACCCGAAGTCGGCGCTTACCATATTTTGCTGGATCATGACGAAACTACATGTATCTTATATGAGCGCCGACTTCGGGACTATGTACTAAGAACTGTGTTTGCTCTAAACCAACATGTATTTAAATTATTTTTTTACTTTTATGTGGCATGGAAGTCGGTTGTATTTTTTGTTTAAAATTTTTTTTTTCACGCTTTTCAGTCACGATAAAATCAGTTATGGCTGTTGCTAGTCGTCCGCTAACCGGATGAATAAAATTAATTATTCGTCCGATTTTCGGATTTTCGAAAATTATGTGCTGACGTCATCATATAAAATAGACTTCTTTGACACAACCGGTCGGGGGCGCTACCGCGCCCCCTCCCTTAGATTCTGAATTGGAAAAATCTGTTCGAACCTAACCTAACCGAATAAAACAACTTTTTCTGAGTAAACATTTATTTAAAGAATAGACCTATAATTATCAATATTTAAAGTAGAAAAAGTAATATAAACCTTATAACTAAGAGTATAATTCAACTGATACTGATAAAAATAACCCATCCAATTTAAAAAGGTTGGTAGTACTCTTGCATCTTTCAGGTAATTGTATTCAAAGTGGAATTTTTGATCATGATTATATCCTCTCCGAAACTCATTGTTGGTATTGTGAACAACAACATTATGTATACGTAAGCACAATATGGCCGATGCCTACGGTTTAAACTTGAAGGACCCCAGCATTATCAGGGTTGAGGAGTTGAAGGTCAAAATTATCATGTCATATCTTTGCTTAGTAATCTCATTACATATACGTAAGCACCATATGGCCGATGCTTATGGTATAAACTTGCAGTACCCTGCATCATCAGGGTTGAGGAGTTGAAGGTCAATTTTCTTATCATACGTCTTTGCTTTGTAAATATATTACATATCCATAAGTATCAAATGGCCAACGCCTATGGTTTAAGCCTGAAGTACCCCTGCATCATCAGGGCCGAAGAGTTGAAGGTCAAAATTATCATGTCATATCTTTTTTATGTAATCTCATCGCATGCACGTAAGCAACAGATCCCCAACTTCTATGGCTTGGGCTTACAGTACCCTGCATCATCAGGGTTGAGGAGTTGAAGGTCAACTTTTTTATCATACGTCTTCGCTTTGTAAATATATTACATACCCATAAGCATCAAATGGCCAACGCCTATAGTTTAAGCCTGAAGTACCCCTGCATCATCAGAGTTGAGAAGTTGAAGGTCAAATTTTTCATCTTATATCTTTGCTTAGTAATCTTATCAGATATACGTAGCGATCATGTAGCTAACGCCTATAGTTTAAGCTTGAAGCACCCCAGCATCATCAGGATTGAGGAGTTGAAGGTCCAATTTTCCACCGTATACAACCATTTTTCTAATGTTTTACCTTACATTTTTTTAAATATCATTTTGAATGCGTAAGATTGAAATAGCTAAGTTTTATAGCTTAGGCATTCAATACCCCTGCATCATCAGGATTGAGGAGTTGAAGGTCCAATTTTTCGTCGTATACCTTTGCTTAGCAATGTTATTACAAATCCGTGAGCAACAAATGTCTAACGTGTATGGTTTAAGCCTGCAGTACCCCTGCATCATCAGGGTTGAGGAGTTGAAGGTCAAATTTGTCATCGTACATCTTTGCCTTGCTATCTTATTATATATCCGTAAGCACTAAATGGCCATCACCTACGGCTTGGGCTTACAGCACCCTGCATCATCAGGGTTGAGGAGTTGAAGGTCATTTTTTTTATAATATGTCTTTGCTTAGTATTGTTATAACATACCCATAAGCACCAAATGGTCAACCCCTATGGTTTAGGCTTGAGGCACCGCTGCATCATCAGGATTGAGGAGTTGAAGGTCAAATTTTCATCACATGTCTCTGCTTAGTAGTCTTGTTACATATATGTAAGCACCAAATAGCTAATGTTATAGTTTAGGATAGCTGTAACCCTGCATCATCAGGATCGAAGAGTTGAAGGTCAAATTTTTCGTCAACCTATTTAAGCATAGACATATAATACATATTCCAAGTTTCATAAGAATCGATTCGGCAGAAGCCGAGTTATCTCAAATTATCTAAAAAACTTGAGGAGTGGTGGTGGTTTCCACCCCATAACTCAAAGAGTTAAGCATCACAGCATACCCATGTCCAAGAGAAAAAGTTGCGTGACGAAATTTCCTATCAAATGAAAGAAAGAAAATGGAAATCGGTTTATAAACACCCAAGTTATTCAAGATTTTAAGAAACCGACATTTTCCAATTTTCCGGGAAAACCGCCGGAAGGTTTTCATTTTCCTCAATATGGGACTGCCTGTGAAACTAGTCGCATACAATGTCGTATGAATCGTGTCGGTAGGTCGACGATTTCTAGCCATTTCGCCCGAACATACATAAAAAAAAAAAAAAAAAAAAAAAAAAAAAAAAATATACGTGACGAATAGATAACCTCTTTCCTTTGGGAAGTCGGTTAAAAAGCTCTTGGATCTTTTCTGCTTAACAGGGTCCATTATTATACTTTTGGCTTGTTTTTTTTTTTATTTCAATAGGACAAGTCCATAGCGATATACAAACATGGTAACCACAACAAAGCCATAACTATTCAGGAGTCGCTGCATTAAACTTTGAACTACGTTCCGGGTACTAAATATTTTGCTGCTAGTATTGTGTTATTGCGAAGCGAAACTCTTTATTGGCATTCAAACTTGTGTTAATGATTACGAACTCATGTCGTATTTATGTTTCTTTGTACAAATTATTCAAGACAACTGAAGTACTTCAAAGTACTCCATACTAATATTATAAATGTGAAAGTGTGCTTCAGTATATTATAAATGTGAAAGTGAGCAGTGATAGCCTAATGGTTGAAACTTGCCCTCACGATCGGGAGGTCCGAGGTTCAAACCCAGGCACGCACCACTGATTCATGTGCGTATTATAAATTAATTATCACTGCTTTTCGGTGAAGGAAAACATCGTGAGGAAACCTACACACCCGAGAGTTCTTAAAAAAAAAAAAGTACTCGGAGGAGTGTGAAGTCCACCAATTCGCACTTGGCCAGACAATAATGGGTTGACGACGACGACGACGACGACGAAAGTGTGTTTGTTTGTTCCTTTTTCACGTCGCCACATAGCTGTTATATGGTTTATATGCTGGGAGATAGGAAGGCGGAGAGTGACGTAAGCTACTTTTTACCGCGCTCTCTCATTCCCATGAGAATATCGATGTTTTGTTAGTCGATACATGTTTAGTAGATCCAGACGTTGTTAATAGATAGCGTTAGTAAAATTCATTTGCAAAATCTGAATCACGCTATCAAATGCTAATGTTAAGTCCCTTTGACCGTGCGGGCGAAGCCACGGGTAAGAGCTAGTTGTTCGATAAAACTAACTTTACTACTTTTATACGTATATATATAGTATTAATGCCACTCTTTTCTTCTTTATTTTATATCATGTTCTATATTGTAAAAAAATAAACGAGCATATTGTTCATCTGATAGTTTTAACTGCCGCCGGTGGATAATTGTGACTTGGTGAGATTAATCCTCAGATAAATTTTGAATCTTCTTGAGATTCTTAAACGTTTGAACCGGCGAAGAGTGAAATGTCTCGGATAAATATATCTATCCCTTTCCAAGCCCTTTAAATAAACATAGAGCGGTACTTAACACTGTTAGACACTTGTTAGGCAGACATTTGATAAACCACTACGTTCCAACAGATAAACACTATCTTGAAATCCGTCTAGACAGCTTTATGTTGTGTTATTTAACACGTTACCTGCAACATCATTTTCAAAAACTTTCATCTGGTGCTTTACACATAAAAGATCACAAAACTAATTGATCACTGGGTGCGTTGGAAAACTAACCAGTCTCCTAAAATACAATTTTGAAAACAATTTATATCTTCAAAAAAAACAATGCATATACTTGAAATTAACAGTAATTTAAATATTATTAATTATTATTAAAAAACAAAAACAATATAAAGGATGGACCTAATCCATCCCTATTTTTTTAATTGTGTCTTTGACCTCATTCTTAAGTACAAAACAATATGTATATTTTTCTTGTTCATATAGTAACGTAAAGAACCTAACAAATTAGTTCCCCACGCAAGGAGTGAGACAACAGGATTTTAGTCCACGCACAGTACGAAAGTCTTGTAAGAGATCTGATAGATCTCGTAATGCAACGAACTTTTGTATTATATGGCCTTTACATAGCCTTCAAATAAAAATATAACAATGAATCTATTATTAGAAGATGTATGCACACTCATAATTCTAGCATGAAGCAATGCATGTCTAGTTTTTTTTAAAGGAAGTGGATGCCAGCTGACTTAATTCTTAACTCAGCACTTTGTACTGAATCATCTTTGTACAGAAGAATGGCAAAGCATATGTATTGACTATAGGTAAAATACGTGTTTTATAAATGTTAAGTTGGTTACATATTTCCACGGCTAAAAGGTCCGCGCTAAAAAGTTCTCGTAAAGAAATTGTTCAGTCGTGTTTCTTATTATTATACTAGCAGAATACACGCGACTTCGTTCGCACAGACTATGGCTCATGCGTAAAAATAAAATTGCATGCAATTTTATTACAACTTGAATCACTATACTGAAGATTTGGCTATAACTCCTAATGTATTCTAGTAATAAAATTAGCCTATGTTACTCAACAATAATGTAGCAATAGTATCGTGTAGTGTAATATCATGAAAAAATTTTGAAAATCGGTTCACTAGTTTATAAGTTAATTCATAACAAACATACAAAAATGCAAAGTTTGTGTATTTAAAATATTGTTATAGATAAATAAACGTCAAATCCACCAATTCGCACTGGGCCAGCGCGGTGAACTATGGCCTAAAACTCTCTCATTCTGAGAGAAGATCCGTGCCCAGCAGTGGGACAATAATGGGTTGTACCCTCAAATAAACGTGTATTCCATGGGATGTTAAGTGATGCCCATGATGCGGTTCATCTGATAGTAAGTTACAACTCATGAGCAAAACAAAACGTGCCTTTATGGATGAACAGTAAATAATTAAATTTTACTATTCCGACGTTAAACATTTTATATAAACAGTGTTACTCTAAATGGCGCAAATATATTTTGTTGTTGCAATAACTAAAACAACAAAGTACAACTTTGTTGTCGAAACAGCAATCTGTTACGTTCGAAGTGATATTCATGTTTATGTTCTGCGACTGTAAAACTTTTAGCTGTCGAAATAATACCTGGCAAAATAAGTAGGAAACGTAAGTTTTATTCTTTGAAGTTTGAACCTGACATAAATATTTTAAGAATAAGTATTTCCACCAATTCGCAAGTCCAGCGCGGTGGACCATGGCCTAAGACTCTATCATTCTGAGAGAAGATCCGTGCCCAGCAGCGGGAAAATAAATGTTTGCACCCCCAAGTATTTGTGAGTGGTATTAGTGCAAATAAATTTTATGTGAACTCGAATATACATATGTATATTATATTAATATACATATGTATATTCGAGTTAGCAGTGTTTGTCTACCATATTGTACATGTATTATATGTAAAACCTTACTTTTGAATCACTTTATCAATTAAAGATCTAAGCATACATAGGGACAGACAGCGGGATGCGACTTTGTTTTATACTATGTAATGATGATGATGTGAGAATACCAATGAATTTTGCGCACAAGACATACTATCTTCTAAAACAAGATAAAATCTATGTCATCATTCGTATGTCGTATGCGTATACGTATTTTATGTATGTATCGTATATAACAAATGTACCTGAAAACAACAAAATCCATACATACCCTACTATGCTATTACCATTCAATTTTTAAACAAGAAAGCTGTAGGAAATTTTGCTCCCCAAACGGCAAAACTCCGATACCGAAATACTCTAAAAACAGTTTACAAAAACTTCGAACTTATAACACCCCTTATTGCGTTGAGCGTATAAAAGTGCATAATCCATGGAAGAAATTTAAATTGTTTTAGTAGTTCCAGAACACTTTGTCGGACCCCTAACGACCGTTTCGTTGAATGTCCCCTTAATGCATGCAGGAATTCCCCTGTTTTCAACTGTAAATGCAAAGTGTCATATACCTACATATATAAATATTTATTCATGGGGTGTTATCGCCCGAAAACTTTGGTTTTACGAACAATTAAGTGTAATATTGCCGCCCCTAAACTTGCCATTCGGTTGATATTTAAGGTAGTGTCACAATGACTGAATGAAAAATACTTATAGGTACATTATTTTGTACATTTTTGTTTAGATCTTATGTTCGCTTTTTTATATTTTATTAATATACAATTTTATTCGGATATTTAGTAAGGCAAAATATTGGCTCCATTTATGTTTACGTATTGTATCTTTTTGTATCTCTCATTCTCACCTTCTTTTTAAGCCGCTTCATTTCAATGTTATAAAAGTTAACAGTTAATGACAACAGTGTGAACAATAATGTGAGGAGGTTATCATTTCCAATTATCCACCGATGTCAAATAAATTGAAAAGCATATTCTTTGAAATAATAAAGAATATCGTTTGTTTTAATAATGAAAAACTTCGCACGAATTCCTATACATCTGAGAGTTCATAAGGATTATTATTGGCGCTTTGGACTAATCCTAACATATACCCAGCAGAGGTATACAATAATGTACGAAATCAAAAAATATGTTAGTCGTATTTTCTGTCCTAAAATGATTAGTAAAATAAGATGACATATCATAATTTTGTATAGGCCTACAGAGGCAGTTAAATATATAACAATACCTTGCTTACACTGAGTCTAAATTGAAACAGAAACTTAACTGAGAAGATGCGGTAAGAAACTCAGCGGTTTTTTTTTCAGCATTTTTTCCTTTTCTATAATAATCAACATCGAAGAACAAAAACAAACATATAAAGCTGTGTCCCCAGTAGGTAAACCGTTAGCGGCGTACTGAATTATCGACGTATCAGTATAGTACGCTCTTCCATATATTTGAAATTGAGTGTTCAAAATTTGCTAGTTTGCGCTCACTTTACGCAGTTTGCAGGGTTAGGTACAGTGAGCGCAAACTAGCAAACTTTGGATTTCATTTCAAAAATATGGCAGAGCGTACTATATGTTACAAATTCAGTCGCCCGCAAACAGTTTGCATACTGGGTACACATCCGAACTCTATAAGATCTCAATGTGCCATCACCTTTACCATTGCCATGAAATTTAGGATGGTAGGTTACACGATACTTTGCGTTGATAACATTGTGTAACACTTCCACATTTTATGATCCTTTGTAAACTGCCAGGTTTCATATCGGATGAACATTTAATGGTGAGAGATAATATGGATTTACGGGTCAATTTTAGAATCGTATCGATGCAGCTAAAGCTCTTATTTCATCGATCTAACATTTAGAATTTTAAGATTAAGTTGTTATTAGTCCCCTCAATTTAAAATGTTAAGATTAAGATGTTTTGTGATCAAGGAAATTAAAATAATTAAAAAGTCTTTAAAAAAAGCCCGTAAAAATAACAATGTTTAACTAGAAGTTACATACAAAGTTATCAAAAGTTTGTAAAGTCAATGTATGATACCTGTCAAATACTGTACTTGGTCAAAATCAACAGAAACGCCACGGATTTCTTTTTTATATAAAGCTAGCTGTACCGGCGAACTTTGTTCCGCGTAAAAGTCAAAAATCTAAAATTATCAGTGTATCATCGCTATATTGTCCTGTATAGTATACATAAAAAACCTTCCTCTTGAATCTTTCTTTGTATTAAATAACTGCATTAAAATCGGTAGCGTAATTTTAAAGATCTAAGCTTATATAGGGACAAACAGCGGGAAGCGACTTGATTTTATACTATGTAGTGATTAAAGTAGTAAACGGAGCGTAGAAACAGGTATACAATTAATACATTATGTGCGAGGTACTCGTATACTGAATCTACAACCTATCAAATCCTTCTTATTCTAAGAAAAGACCCGAACCCAATACTGACATAGTAATGCGTTGACAATGAAAAGTTAATGCAACTGTACCAATTTTACAGGCAAAAGATTTTAGATTCGATTCTAGCGAAGTAAATACATAACAGACGAAATAAATTTCTATTTCGAGCCCCGATTGATGATCAATTTACAAAGTCCATTATAGGACTATGAATATAGATTTTTTCATCAATACCTACTAACTAACACGTACCCTCCGACGATAAAACTATTCTATGCCTAAACAATAAACCATACGTTATCGTCTATGAAAAGACGTAAACAATAATACGTCTTTTATACCAGAATTAATAAATACTACGTCAGATAGATAATGCCTAGGCAATTACGATGGCGGTCTGAGCAGGTTTTCTCGCGGCGCATAAATGAGCCCATAAATAATTCAGGCAACAATAATCGGAAGACGTTAATGGATTGGGTGTGATAAATCGCTCATGAAAGAGAAAATGCTGGCGTTGATTACAAAGGCGCTTCCTAGCAAAGACTGCGTGGTCGGTTTGAATTTTATAAAATTGAACAAGTATCAACCACCAATTCGCACTGTCCACCAATTCGCACTTGGCCAGCGCGGTGGACTATGGCCTAAACTCTCTCATTCTGGGAGAAGACCCGTGCCCAGCAGTGGGCCAATAATGAGTTGATGCGGAACAAGTATCAAATGAGCATGCAGTCCATTTGCGGCAACTGCGTAAGTAATTCGATTGTTATAAAATTGAACGAGTAAGTAGCAAACGATCATACAATGCATTTTCATAATAAATGGTCATGTATGGGCGTCACTCGTGCACATCTGTAAGCAACTTCAAATAGAACATGGGTCCTATTTGAAGTCAATCACAGATGCGTTCCACTCCCGAGGACTATGATAGTCGCTTTATATAAAAGTGTGCCAGCAACCACACCCTTCAATCGAACCGCAAATAATCCTTCGCTCTAGAAATAGATGTGACGGTGGTACTTCCACGCTCGAACTACACTGGTTCTACCACCTGCTAAGGTGGTCGCCTCATATAATAATGATCCAGCAACTACACCTATCCACAGGAAAGCAAATGCAAACGTCCGGACCGAAGTTGAATTGGTTGCCCATCTATTCAAAAAATTCTAGTAAGCAAAAACATGGTGACCTCTAACCCTCCACCGTTATCAATTTCAAATCAGTGTTACCGAAGGTCCACACATGTTTTACTACCCCTGAGGGTACAAAACGTAATCCACCGTTTGGATTGAAATAAAAGAAAAGTCGCTTCTGGAAATTCGAAATATTTTCCACAACTCTACCATTACTATTGATAAACTATTTCAAAAGTAAATGTACTAAGTTGTTACTAACTTTCAACTACTGAAATACGTCATGAAAATACCATGTTTTATTTCTTAATACTACGTGCACTACATTCATACGATCAGATTTTCCTTCCTTTGAACATTAAATTTTGCAGGAATTTATTGAAACCTTATAAAGGTTGGATAAAAATTTATTGAAGGTGAAAACTTTTGTTTGCTTACGATTGAGTTAAAGCTTAACTTTATCTTTAAATAAAATTACATATCGTCAGTGGAAAGGAAATAAAAGCGCAAAATAGCATTTGTGGGAAATGAGGTTTAAAGTTATTTTTTTACAGAAAAAAAAACATGGCACCTTTAGTTTTGGTGAGATCATGTTTAGTAGTATGAACTCAAAACAACAAGATCTAACTAAAAATAAATGTGACATGATTTTTCCGGAAAAAAAATTGTTACGTTTAAAATGTTTGAGAAACTGGTGTGTGATTAATTAGTTTAAGTAAATTGTATTTAATAATTAGAGACGTCTACAAAAACATGTATGATATACCCGGTGGCAGAAACAATATATTTCGACCGGGGAAATACTACCGCCGCACCTATATCTAGCGTGAAGCAGTTCTAGTTTTCCGATGGGAAACCGGGAGAGTGTGGTTCCATCCATCCATCCATCGGCCCTTTGAGGTCCACTGCTGGACGCAGGCCTCCTCTAAATGGTGCCACTCCAACTGATCGTGTGCCCTATGAATCCTACGGTTTCCCGCTGTCTTCTTCAGGTCATCGGTCCACCTGATGGCCGGACGACCTGAACTCCTTCTGCCTAAACGTGGTCGCCACTCGAAGACCTTTCTTCCCCATCGATTATTATCGGTCCTTCGAACAATGTGGCCGGCCCACTTCCAGTTCAGCTTGCTAATATTGAGAGCTATGTCGTTAACCTTTGTTCGTCTACGGATTTCATCGTTGCGAATCATATCAGATTGTGGTTGCCGGCACACTTTTATATGAGACGACCATCAGTCTTCGGGAGTAGGAACGCATCTGTGATTGACTTTAGATAAAATTCTCGTTCTGTGTGACGGTGCATACCGATGCCCATAAGTGGCAGTGTCTACTTATCATTAGATGGGCTGCATGCTCGTTCGCTGCGTCAATAATTTTAAAGAAAGTTCACTACGTCACCTACAATCAGGTGAACTGGTCTCATTTCCCACTTCTATCAGCCCATATAACCATTACAAGTAACTTGCTGTTGCTACGAATACAAATACACGATCTGTTGCTACTTTTTGTTCATCCTAAATGGGTTAAAAGGGTAACGCCATTTCCAACTTTTGCCAGATCAAATAGTTCCGGTCGACCGCCCGCCCCGACCTGTCTTATTAATTACGCAAGTTGGAGGTGATAAAACATGTCGAGAAATTCTCTTCAACGTAAATTGGTAATGGGTGAAAGTTTAATTTGCGCGGTCATGTGTAATAAAGTATTAAATTAAGTGGATAAAACCGTGGCTTTTAGTTGTTGTTTAAGTAGCAACGTAGGTATGAAAAAACTCCGAATTCTACTCTTAACTGGTTATGGAATCGTATCCGTTTTAAAATCTTATAAGGTCAATGGAAAGATATAGTTGCCAGCTCATTTTGATATATAGCGACCATCTTCGTCCTGATAGATACAAAGACATCTGTAATTGGCTTCAAACAGAACCCTTGCTCTGTATGTAATTACTTGCCGTTATCCATACGTGGCAGTGACAATCACCATTAGATGGACTGTCTGCTCGTTTGCTACATCAATCATACTAAAGAACACTACGTCATTTACAATCAGGTGCACTACATATTTATTTCCTACTTTTATCATACCACATGACCTTGCAACTTTAATACACGAGCTGTTGCTACTTTTTGTTCATCCTAATTGGTTTTAAAGGGTAACACCATTTCCAACTTTTGCCAGATCAAATAGTTCCGGTCGACCGCCCGGCCCGACCTGTCTTATTAATTACGCAAGTTGGAGGTGATAAAACATGTCGAGAAATTCTCTTCAACGTAAATCGGTAATGGGTGAAAGTTTAATTTGGGTGGTCATGGGGTCGTGTATAATTTAGAGTTTTAAAATTGTTGTTTTTACGTGATATAAGTAAAAACGACGGGTAACCGTTGGATTCAGATGGCTCAGGACCGGTCGAAGTGGCACATATTAGGGAAGGCCTATGTCCAGAGTGGACTTTCAAAAGCTGATGGATGGATGGATGAAGTCAAGCAGATTACAAGATGTTATATGAACGTTTGTGATTTTTATCTGACTACCGGGTGCTGGTGTATCGTGAAAAGAACAGGAAAGACTTAGTACATACTATATTTTTAAAAATTGAAATAGTAAACGAGTGTAAAATCAACCAGATGGATGGCAAGTAGTTCGTGCTTGACCAAAGTCATCTAAATAGTAAACATATCCAAATAGATCAAGGATTCTATTTGAAGTCAATCACAGATGTATTGCCACTCCTGAGGAATAAGATGGTCACGTCAAAGGTTGAAGGTGGTAGAACCAATGTTGTTCGACCGGAGAAGTACCACCGCCGCACCTATTTCTAGCGTGAAGCACTTTTTGCGTTTCGATGAAAGGATTTGGTTGCCGGCACACTTTTATATGAGGCGAGAATCTTAGTCCTCGGGAGTAGCAAAGCACCTGTGATTGACTTCAAATAGAACCCATTTTCTATATAAGGTTGTTTACAGATGTCCATGAGTGGTGCTGACCACTTACCATCAAATGGATTGCTCGTTTGCTACTTCAATTAGATAACTGCAGACAATCCCACTCTCCCACGGAAATGCAAGAGCTTCACGTTAGAAGTAGGTGTGGCGATGGTACCTCTAAACTGTCGAAGAGATTCAAGTGTTACATGTTAAACGTAAAAATAAGACAATTGTTAGGTTTATTCAACTTCCGATTATTATAATTCCGATATTTATACGTCTTATAATACATAGTACAACACCAAGAAAAAACTAATGTTTTTAAAATATTTTCCTCCTTTTACATGTAACTACAAAACTAATTTCATGGAACTTTATTTAAAAAAATCGTCAAAGAATAATATTTCCAAGATAAGTGTACAAAAACAAATTGGTCTAGATTAACTTACTCTACAAAAACATTACTCTCCTTAGGCAGTCGGGTAAAAAACAACATACAAACTTTATCTTAGTAGCGAAAACATATTTTTACGGAAAAAAAAATCGAATCTTAAATCTTCAAAGGGGTACTCGAGAGCTCTCATTACATCTGATAGGCAAACAAAACCCTAAGCGTACAAACAAGAAAACTTTTAATTTTGACTGCGTTTTGAATTACAAATGGCTCGCTTCTGACGAGGATCGAATTAATTTGACGGAAACAGGTTTTGATTAAACGGAAAATAATTTCGTAGGCCAAGCGTCCACTCAGACATTCAAATGCGCCTACACTTTCCCTGTTAAGGGTAAGGGCAGATGTAGGGTAAAGTCATATGGAAGGGCATAAATATAAAAGTATTGAACACTATGATATTACTCTAAAACACATTTTACAGTAATATAATGGCGAAATTAATATATTTTAAGTATGCTATTCTCCGATTGCGGTACAACCTATTATTGTCCCACTGCTGGGCACGGGTTTTCTCTCAGAATGACAGAGTTTTAGGCCATAGCCCACCGCGCTGGCCAAGTGCGAGATGGTAGACTTCACACACCTCCGAGAACTTTTTTTAAAGACTCTCGGGTGTGTAGGTTTTCTCACGATGTTTTCATTCACCGAAAAGCAGTAATTTTTTTTCAAAAACGCACATAAATTAGTGGTGCGTGCCTGGGTTTGTACCTCGGACCTCCCGATTGAGAGGACAAGTTTCAACCATTAGGCTATCACTGCTCTCTGTCTATGTTCCGATTACAACAATATGATAAGGATACCTAACGGAAGACGTTCCAACTCACTCATACCTATCTAGTTACATAATCCTCTATGCGATTGATTACAAATATTCATAACGTGTCGAAAAAAAAATCTAACAACAACGTACTCCCATTTTCATTCAAGTTTCATTTCACAATTAATAGCCCACCAAATACGATTATTCAACTTAATAGTCTCGGTGCCCTAACAGATATAAGGTTCCGCAGTTTTGAATAAATAAAGCAAGTGGTAGCGCGTCTTGTGGCCACTGGCTCGGGATTTAATTAAACATTTTGCGCCTTAATAGAACGGCTTCCGTAGTCCGAGGATTTTTTGCTTTATGACTTTATCAGTGTTAAACACGCTCAAGGAAGCAACGTAGCCTTAATTTACAAGCGTAATTGTTTCATTTGCATGTTTTTTTTGAAGCGTTTATTTAACTTTACATTTGTATGTATTAAGTTCAAATGTAAGGTATGTTAAAAACAATTACGTACAGATATTTTGCATACAGTTTCAGTAACAATGCATAATTAGCTTTATGACGTCATTTTAAATCTAATATGGCGGTCACTTCAAGATGGCGGACTGTTCGTTTTCTATGAAACCCATAATATGGATATCAAATTAAGGTTATTATTAAGAAAAGCAAAATAAATATAATAATACTAATAATAAATATAATAATAACACTAATAATACGCAGCGAAGATGTATAATTATGAAGAACGATTTTATTAATTTTAACATTGAAGAAGTAAACGAGCGTGCAGTCCACCTAATAGTAAGTGGTTGCAGCCGACCATAGACATCTGGGAAACTTTATACAGAATTGATGTTCTATCTGAAGTCAATCACAGATGCGTTGCTATTGTCGAGGTCTAAGATGTTCGCCTCATATAAAAGCGAGTCGACAACTGTAGCTTTCCACCGAAATATGAGTGAGCCGGCAACCACACCCTTCCTTTAAAATGCACGAAATGTTTCACGCTAAGAATAGGTGTGGCGTTAGCACAAATCATCCCCAGGCAAATCATATACACTATACAACTATGTTATTAGTGATAGATTAGAAATTTCTCGGAGGTGTATGAGGTCCACCAATTCGCACTTGGCCGGCGCGGTGGACTATGGCCTAAAACTCTCACATTCTGAAAGAAGACCCGTGCCCAGCAGAAAGACATTAATGGGTGGACGTTACGATAGTGACAGATATAGTTATGTTCGCTCAGTTAAGCCAGCGTATCTATATCTTAAATTAAATTCTTCACTTTAAAGAAGCGAACGAATAAAGCTACAAACTAATTGCAAGTAACATCCCATTCATAACACGGCTTCGAGATTAAGGCGCTAAGGCGTTTACGGCTGTCGCGTTTTACGATTTTAATCTAAGCAGTGGGCTCCATTGCTTCGGGATTTATTAAGCGCATGGCTTAGAACTTGTTTTACTAACAGCGAGTAACGATAAGCGAGGTGAAATATATTATTTGATTCGCGTACAAATGATTATGTGCAATATTAAAAAAAGCTCTCTACACTCATAGCTTCACAGTACGATTTTATCCTGTGTCGTGGGTGCCATCGACACACACAAGTATGAATACACAAACACCCTGACCCTACACTAACCTAAACTCAGATATGGCCGCGTATCGAACAGACCGGTATGGTAACCGCACCGCCACGCGGGTCACCAAGTCGCCAAAATATTACATGAAAGTTAGTCGGTATTGAATAGTACTCGCTCTCTTCCCGTGGATATCATAAGAGATGACTAATCCAAAAGATGAGTAACAAGATGTTTCTGTGTAACATCATTAACAAACATGACAAGCGTGGTGACTATGAATAGAACCCACATTATGGTGACGCTTAATGGATATGGAAATGAAATTATTTGTATAATGAGTCATTATATTATGATGGTTATGTTTAAATAACACTTGCTACACGTTTAAGCAATTTTCACAACTACGAATATATAATACAACGACATGACTACCTACAACTCATACCACAAATATCAATTATTTTTTCGTAAATAACGTGAATTCCATACTTACGCGGATATCAATTAGGTATAGCTGCTTTTTTTTTTTGTTTTCGAGGGGGAAACCTTCCAAAGGTACCCGACGCCGTGGGAGCGACGCAGGGTTATGTGGGATTTTTCTCTCGTCAGCCCATTATTGTCCCACTGCTGGGCACGGGTCTTCTCTCAGAATGAGAGAGTTTAGGCCGTAGTCCACCGCGCTGGCCAAGTGCGAATTGGTAGACTTCACACACCTCCGTTACAGGATACCGTAGCCCTATTCTGACCCCGAGGCTACAGGGACAGGTATAGCTGCTAGCGACCACCTTAGTCTTTGGAAGTAGCAACGCATCAGTGATTTACTTCAGATGAAACAACTTTTTTATATAACGCTGGCTAATAACGATGAGAGTTCTTTAAAAAATAGTTTTCGGAGGTGTGTGAAGTCCACCAATTCGTATTTGGCCAGCGCGGTAGACTATGGCCTAAAACTCTTACATTCTGAGAGAAGACCCGTGCCCAGCAGTGGGACAATAATGGGTTGTACCCCACAGGTGTCCATGGGCTACAGTGACAAATTACCATCGGAATAACATTCTTGTTTGCCACTTAAATCAGTTAAAACCACATGGACTTATATGAAGATAATAAGTAAAATATATCTCTTGTCGCATACCGCCAACAGCTTTGAGTAAGACATCGCTGTGTGAAGGTCCCAATTAATTTTGTAAAACGTCTTTTACAGCCTCCATAAACGTGTTACGAGTTGCGAGACGAGTAAATAATTCTTTTGTTCTACATGGTTTTAGTAACCTAGGAGAGCTCTTTAAAGTCAAGATTAATGAATTAATGAATATAAGTACACAGACCAAGTAAAAAGATAACGCTCAAGCATGTTGCCTAATTGATAATTGTTGAACAACTTTTGTGATTATTTTTAACTAGCTGAGCCCCGCAGCTTCGCCAGCGTTAAAAAAACCATGTATCGATTGTCCCGTGGGAATTTCCACAATAAAAAGTAGCCTATATGTTAATCCAAAGTGTCAGTAAACTCTCTACCAAATTTTATGAAAATCGTTCCAGCCGTTTAGACATGAAGAAGTAACAAACATACACCCTCACAATCTTTCGTCTATATGAAGTATGATGATAATTGAAAATGATACGTTGCTACTCTTGAAGAATAAGATAAAACGCCTTGGACATAAATACCTCCCTTACCCTTCAGAGTAGAATACAGCAGCGCTAAGCTAAGTTATTAAGCTAAAACAGGATGGCGATGATACAAAGAGTTCTATCATCTCCAAAAGGTACATTTAAATGTATGTTTATATGTATATATATGACTTATGTATATCATGAATGTCACATTTGACACACAAATAGTTTATGACTGCCAAGAATTCCGGTTGTGTTCCATTGGAGATCCCGGTGTCCTCCCTGAGGATGGCCACCGAGGGGGTTTTAGTGAAGTAAAAATCCCACATAACCCGGCGTTGCTGTCACGACGTCGGGTACGTTTTGAAGGTTTCTCTTCGTTAGCAAAACAAAAAAAAAGATAATAAAAAAAACGAAAAAAATTAAGAGAGTTTACAACCTAGATTAGCATATGGGATACCTACTCATTGTCATGATTAACGTGATCAAAGCGGGCATAGCAGCGGGAATAAGCATACAATATTATGTACACATTTAACGATATACGATGCGATTTTTAGCAGACTTGTCTATATTATCTTGAGCTACTAAGTAACCCTTAAAAGGATGCGACTAAGATATTTTGAGCTTTCTATATTTAACAATCATGGAAGAGACATTTGTACGGAACTTTCATCTCAGTCCTTAAGGGCCGGCGCACATATGACGGAGCGCAGCGCAGCGCAGCGCAGCGCATGCCCGCGAAATTTTCTTAACGAATCACACACTAGCCGAAATTCGCGCTAATTACTGGGAGAATGCGCGCGGGTGCGCGCGGATGCGCGAGCATGCGCTAGAATATACTCGACAAACGGTCAACGACAACGGTCGGCCAGCGGCGACCGAAAGCGGACGCTCGCGGAGTAGCGCGTCGTGCGCGCGCGGTCGCGCTCCTGCGCGCGCGGTCGCGCTCCCGCGCTACCTTTCGCATGTGGTCGCTTCTATGCTCCTCAGAAATAAATTGCTGTTATTTAATTTTGGATATTATTTCTAAAGGGACAATGACGATAATAGTTTGACAGCAAAAAATGCGCTGCGCTGCGCTCCGTCATATGAGTGCCGGCCCTTAGTGTAGCAATCTCTAAGTAACATAGGGCTCTGTTCCATTATACCTGACCACTTACTAAATATTAAACGAACATTAACCAAGTTCTTTTGTTAGACGTAGACAGTGTTGTACATAAAATATTATTTCTTGCCACGCGTATTAGAGAGGTCACTCTACAATTCTGACCTGAAATGTGTTCCCAGATCGATCCCCGGTCAGACATATATCTGAATCTACATTTCTGTTCTGGAACTGTTTATATGTTCGTCTTTATTGTTTTTTTTTTATCTGACTGAAGTAGCAAACGAGCATGCATGCCACCTGATGGTAAGTGGTCACTGCCGCTCATGGACATCTGCAATCTACAACATGGGTTCCATCTGAAGTTGCGTTGCTACTCCCGTGGACTATGATGGTCGCCTCATGTGAAAGTGTATATGTATTTTCAAGACACGAGAGAATAGATAATCCTAGTGTTGGACTTAGTATAAAGTTATTATTTAACCAAGTTTTTTATTCGCAATGTTCTGAATATACATCAAAATGCTGCAAATAAAAAGTCCCAACAAATTTCATTAAACGTAATATCATGCATAAAGTTATAGGTACTGGCGACAACTTTATATGAAAACCAATATTGAGTTTGCGACGCGAGTATGAACATCGGGTAATCTAGTTGTAGCATTACTTTGAAAGTCCGGGGTTTGAATCCCAGTGGAGCAATTCTAATTAGAAAATGAAAATGAAAGTACTATGACTAAATGTACGTACTTGTATGTTTTATTGCTATGCTATGTCTATTTCCCTATCCGACGGAAATCGTAATGATGATGAAATCCCTAGGAGAAGGAATATTACTGACATAGCTCTAAGAATTAGTAAGCTGAAGTGACAATGGGCACGCTACGTGGTTACTCAGATAAACAGCGGAGTAGAACAAAGAGTCCTCGAATGGAGACAACTTCTGAACAAAAAGAGTGTAGGTTGCTCTCCGACCAGGTGGACTGATGATCTAAAGAAGATGGCGAGGAACCGCTGGATTCAGATGGCTCAGAACCGGTTGAAACGGCGCAGATTACGGACAGACTTATGTCCAGCAGTGGATTTTCAAGGACTAATGATGGATGGATGTTTTTATTTATATATGTTATAAATCCTCAAGCCTCAGGGCTTCAATAATGTTTTGAAATAAAGGTGCGTACTTCTCTTCAGAATAAATATGATATGCCTTAAGATAATTGATTATTGCCCACATGAACATCTATAATCAAAACTAAATAAGATAACCTTAACATAGATAGGCCACATACCCTTAAGACTACAAGGAAACATATCTTTCAAACCGTACGTATAAAAAATCTTATTCTTCTAGAGTTCCTCACATGTCTAACATTTTTATACTAAATTTTTGAGGACGGAACTCATACTATTTACTACCAACGTTATTTACGTACTTTTGCGTAAAAAGTTCTTAACAAATTTGAGCAAAACTCCTTGGTTAGTAAATTATACAAAAAATGTCAACCAAGGGAGGCTTCAAAAGAACAACTGTACGGTCCGGTAGGTCCGGGACGACCTAATCGCATTACACATGGTTAATTATGCACGCCCTTTAATGTGGTCTAAGGTAGGACAGACGTGAAAAAAATGTACCGCTTTTTGTCTTTACCAATCCGCCTTGTTTGGCGAGTAGTGATGCTCCTCAATATTTTCTTGTCGATAGATTAGTTTTTATACACATATCAGAAGTGTGGGAGATTCGCTATTCCTTAGCCCAAAGTCTATCACAGAGGACTCTTTTATTAAACAAGTTTTATTACTCAAATATTTATCTATACTAGTCACCCGTAGCATCGGCCGAAATTCGACTGTAATTTAAATTAAAAATCAAATGTCATCTGACATTCTTGACGTTGTGTCTTTTCATTTTCATTTACTAAGTACATATGTGTTTGTGACAAATGCAAGGCAGTGTGTGTAATGTGTTTTTAGTTGATTTTATGTATGAAAAATGCATTATTTGAAAAAAATATTAACATTCTGCACTCCTTCTCTACGTCCACTTTAACCGTGCAAAATTTCATACTAATCCGTCCGCGGCATATTACTTAAAAATCCGTCACAAATTTTTGCTTCACGTATTAATATAATAATAACGAAGAGAACATGGAATACTGTGGGCGTGCTTCTTCATCACTCTTCGTGGATTACATTTGGAACGCGGCGAAGTTAGACGTAGGCTGGCCACACACAAGTGTGGCCAGCCGTAACTTTGTGTCCAATGGTTCACCGTAATTTTGTGTCTCCAATGGTTCTCGCTGACCGCTCTCTGTTCTTTCCCGATAATTTCAGTTGACATTGCGATGTCAGCTTCATCTCAGTGTCGCCTCCTATCCGAATACGCCCAAATCAATTAAGATTTGACGTTCCAATCTCCGACATATATTATCCGTAATTATACAATAATTTGTTTATGCAGTCGTCTGGTATGTAATGCGGCTTTCATGCATGACAGATCTATCTTTTAATTATTTGTTGACATGGATTCTAAGTAAAATTTTCTTAAACGGTTTTAATGTGAAATGTATAAATCTACAAGCGACATCGTAATCTACAACGTTTATGGGTTACTTACTAGACTTGATCTTATACAGAGTTTTAGAAATATGTCCCGTATAATTAACCGACTTCTTTTTTATAAGTTAAATACTACATACTTAAATATATACAGTTTTATGAATTTAATTAGGTAATTAGTATTTGTAAGTAGGTAATCTAAGAAAGAATAGTTTTATACAAGATTTAAAATTCATTCACACATTTAAAATTCTCAAAACCACATATCTGCAAGGAAAAACGCTAACGATAAGTGTGTCAACTTGAAATTAATAAGAAGAGAATATTTAAGTGACTGAATGTATCATAACAGATGTATTCGTAGTATAACTATACTCCATTATTTTTTTCAATTGTTATTATCTATATTATATCTATATTATATATACATATTATATTATATTTAGCTTTAGCGCGTGCCAAAGAAATGGTCATAAATATAAACATATACATACATATATACTAGAAATAATATACCCCTTGTGGCGCAGTCGGATAGAAAATACATAATCATATGGTTGCATTATTATAATTTAAATAAATAACTTACTAATGTTTCTGATAATAAAAATACATATTTGATAGCTAAGCTAATAAGTAGCAAACTTTTATCGATAGTGGAAAAGTTATTTGGATCTTTACTATTGATAATTAAATTTACGTTCATAGCACCATATGATAATCCTCATGTCATAGTTGCCATGGAAACAAAGAAAACATGATGATAGAATCTATACTCGTTTAATGGCGTACTTATCGATAGTCGATTTTTATTCAACGCTACTGAAGCTTTACAAAGTTGCTACTTTTATACACTAAGCTAGTACATCACACATCGCAGTGTTAAAAAATATTTAACACGTGTAATGTTAAAAATTTAATATTTTAAAATTTAAACGACCTGTTAAAATATTAATTTTGAATAATATATTTTTTCATTAGTATTATAATATTATTTTTAATCAGTTGTTAAAATATTTAATGATAAATAATATCGTAATAAGCAAATTAACGACATTAGTAAAGGCTGAACCGATTTTGATAAAACATACTTAAGAACCAGCGCCCGGAAATCAGCTTTTTAACAAACAAAATAAAACGCATTCCAATCGGTTCACCCGTTTAGGAGATATGTTGTCTATAGAGAAATACACAATCAGACTGACAGACAGACTTATAATGACCTTTTTTGTGTTGGAAGTTAAATATAAATGTTGAGTGCTGACTTAAGAAGTAGTTATTTACAATATCCCCTATTTTAGTTGTAGTGACATCAAAATCGGTAGTTTCTTTAGTTACTAAAAAGCAAAATCATATTATAAAGCACAGTTCTTTTCTAGAATCAAAATGTCAATATATGTATGCGTATAGTTCATGGTAGTGAAACACGCACACGACCATTTTATTTACATTTTTGTAACCAACCGATAATTGATTTCTGCGCCCAATGCAACTCCAAAACCTCAAACGACTAGCTTTAACCGTACTAGCCTTTTTTTTTGTTTTCGAGAGGAAAACCTTCAAAAGGTACCCGACGCCGTGGGAGCGACGCAGGGTTATGTGGGATTTTTACCACACTAAAACCCCCCCGGTGGCCGTCCTCGGTGCTGAAAAGGAGGACTCCGGGATCTCGAAACGACTTCAACCGGAATCTTCCGAGCGCGTTGCCCCATCGGGCTCCTCCCAGATGGGCGGCTGGGCCCACCGCTCCGTCTAGTCTTTACGACGGTATGCGACCACACATACCGCCGTCCTTCCCGGGATTGCCTGACCGAATGGTTCGAGCTCCCACTCTAGCCGTTTGCAACCCCGGAATAACCAGACTAGCCTAAAAGACCGAATATGAAATTAATATAAAATTAATCCAATTAATGTTAATTTTTGCGGGTACCGCGAAGCTTATCGTTTGCGACGAGGGACTCGTCTCGACAGAGATTATCGAGGGTTCGCGAAATCGGGAAATTAATTACGAGAAAAACATTGACTGGATTACGTGGGTTTAACGGTAATTAAAATTGGTCTAAAGTAAGGTGTTGTTTTAGGTCGCCGGTTGTGTTCAATTACGAGTCCTTTCAGATTCGGCCGTATAATTCTTTTGGAGATTTTTACTGAATCTTACATGTTTATATTTTAAGCTCGTATTTTCAAATTGGTACTAGTGGAATAAAATCTATTAATCGCTAACCCAAATGGCAGTCTCCTTTCCTCTTTTCTCTCCATATGTCTTCTTTAGAAGGAGACAAATTTAGGACACAATCCACCAGTTTGGTCAACTGTGAACACTTCATGAGCCTTTAATGTTAAGATAATTACATAATCATATTGCACGTAAGTTACTTAAGTGCTTTTCCTTCAACTTTTTGAAGGTGGTAGAACCAGTGTAGTTCGACCGGGGAAGTACCACCGCCACACCTATTTCTAGCATGAAGCATTTCTTGCGTTTCGATAGAAGGGTGTGGTTGCCGGCACACTTTTACATGAGGCGACCATCATAGTCCTCGGGAGTAGCAACGCATCTGTGTTTGACTTCAGATAGAACCCATGTTCTGTATGAAGTTGATTACAGGTGTCCATGAGCGGCAGTGACCACTTACCATCAGGTGGACTGCATGCTCGTTTGCTACTTCAGTCAAATAAAAAAAAAACTGCTAAATCAAGTCTAAATTCATTTATAATAAGAACATAACTACGAGAAATCATAAAGTATTTAACTATTTTATTCTCGTCAACCCATTATTGTCCCACTGCTGGGCACGGGTCTTTTCTCAGAATGAGAAAGTTTAACCCATAGTTCACCGCGCTGGCCAAGTGCGAATTGGTGGACTTCGCACCTCTCCGACAACATTTTTTTAAAGAAATCTCGGGTGTGTAGGTTTCCTCACGATATTTTTCTTCACCGAAAAGCAGTAATAATTAGTTACTACCAATAGGCTATCACTGCGCAACTATTCTATTACACCATTTTAATTAAAACACAGCAATACTACACCGCTATAGGCAAAAATACGTGTGATGGACCATCACTGACAAATATCATAGAATTCCACCTTTGTGGTTCATTCTAATCAAACTTCAAACAGTTTTGATCAATGAATTTACTCACAGTTTCCTCTTATATCCTCCATTCAACCAGTTTGAAAGAGCGATGCAGGTTTTGAAATAAAACCCTGAGATACGTTCTAAATATCATCCTATACAATATCCATATGTATTTTTGGGTTGTTGGAGTGTCTTTTTTCTTTTTTCTTTTAGTAGGAAAATTCATCCTGGTTCCTCTCAGCTGCGGAAGAAGCGGAGAGTTTACGCCAGACTCCTGCCGGCTAAAACCCCAAGGCATTTTGTTGGGACTGCGGGTAAGCTTGCAGCATACGAGTACTTCCGTGGTTCGGAAGGTTTCTCTCTATAGGGGCCATCTCTAGTTTAAATGGAGCTGGAGTTTTTCTATCCCATCATCCTTGAGATGCCCACCGACTGCAAAACTTAAAGCCTGATAGATTTGACGAAGGAAACTTCCGTGTCCCACGCCATTGCCTAAATGCGGGGCAGGAGAAGGGCTTAAGGAACCCTTCTTACACCCCTGCTTTTCTGGCTGCAGGCAGAGAAGTCTGAGATTTTCTCTCTCTCTTTCTCTCTCTCTCTTTGCAGCATTCTTTTCGGTGATAACTTCCTCGCAAAAGGATTTTACTGCTGCCAAAAACCTCTCTTTCTCCGCCATATCTTTTACTATGGCCAGGAATTGGGAGTGTGAGCTTAAATAAATTCACTCCTGTGTAGTACTGAAACAGATGCGCGTTTGCCATGGAATGTTTACTCGTGTGCTACTTCAATCTTTTACATTGGTAGCACATAATATGTATATGGTTCGACCAGAAAAGTACCTCCGGCACCTATTTCTGCCGTGAAGCGGTTTTTGCATTTCGGTGGGTCCATCTTTATCCTCGGGAGTAACAACACACCTAAATGGACTTCCGATAAAACCCATGTTTTGTATAAATTGCCTTATAGATGTTCATAGGCGACATTGACCATTTACCACCAAATGAATTACAGGCTTATTTACTGCTTCAATCTCATAAAAATACATGAAATAACGCTAGAGCTACTATAGCTGTATTTTTTTTATCTGACTGAAGTAGCAAATGAGCATGCAGTCCACCTGATGGTAAGTGGTCACTGCAGCCCATAAACATTTGTGAGCGACTTCATACAGAACATGGGTTCTATCTGAAGTCAATCACAGATGCTTCCTACAGTTCGCATAAGTCTCATATCTGTTACCTACTTATATTTCAACCAAAAACCATAACACGCATAAAAACCTCCAATTCATTCACTAATGTTCCAACCGTATCAACAGACATTCGTCCATTCACTTATTCATGCCTGCCACGTTTCAAAATTCAGACTGAACCTTACACGAGTTACTAAAGCGAGCTATTCAAGCGGAAGCCTATAGAATGAAACAGTGTAGCATGTTTTTGGGTCACCGCTCCATCTAATTGCCTAATCGTAAAGCGGTCTGTATTCTGTTTGTACTTGTTGACAGCCGGAATGGAGATCAGTAATGATCTTTGATGGATTGTTTAACTGGTCTAATGGTGATAGTTAATGGAATGGAGCTCAGTGCTTAACTGCAACATGTCATAGTTAAAACAATCTTGTAATAATATTATGAACGTTGACACATCTATATATAAATACGTGAAGCGAAAACTTGGTTTCCGTTTTTAAGAAACTTGACGTGGACGGAAGCGTATGAAATTTTGCACGGATATAGTTTATAAGGAACACGCAATGCGAATATTTTTTACAAATAATGCATAAAATCAACTAAAAACGTGTTACACACACTACCGTGCATTTTACTAGACATTTATAAGAAACGAAATAAACATTAATGTCTTCTATGAAAACACGTAACATCAAAATTGTCAGATGTCTTTTTCAATACACCTACCTGTTATTGCTTTTAAATGCAGCTTAATCAATCAAATCTCTTTTTATCTTTCAGGTGTATTTAAAACAACTTCAAAATTAATAAAATTTAATGGAATTTGAGAAGTATACGTGCTACTTTGGACAATATTAAGTTTAGTTTCTGAGTTTAATTACGGTCGAATTGCGACCCTTGCGACGTTTGGCTAGTTTCAATTTAGTCTGAGGTCATCGGAAAATCCAAGGTTTTTGTTTAGCCACGTGACTCCGCCGAATGTGAACTTTGATAGTGGAAAAAATCTTTCTGCTAAAAAAATATTTACTTCGACTTTTTTCGAGGACAAAATTCAAAAAATATAATAGTCTATGAATAATTAAGTATAATAAAATTTGTAAAGACATCGCAACCACCGTGTCACCGACCCGCGTGACGTCACATTTCCACATGATTTTGGTCGTCAATTGCTCTATAACCCCGTATTCTTATAATGTCCCGTGAACCGACAAATGCGTAAACGCTATTCGCAAATCAGATGCTTGGTTTCCTTATTTCATTTCACCGGCTAGTTAAGTGTACGTAATGATAGATTTCCTAATCACCCGGAACCTTTGATAAGATCTAATAAATATAATAAGATTCATAAACTACAAATTGCGTTATAAATTTTTGTAATCAAAATGATATCTGTTCTAATCTCCTTCTTGTTAAGCGATTTTATTTCCAAAACCGACAGTATTTAGAAGATTCCAGTATCTAAAAAAAATAACTTTTGTAATATCGAGTGTTTTTCCATTCAACTGCGTACATCATACAACCATACGATTAGTATTTTAACAGCTACAACTACACTCATTCAACATTGTAAATGTGTCACAACAGCGACCGCCGTGTCACCCGCAACCCGTGTCACGTTTCACCGAAAATTTGGACGGTTGTCACGCTGTTCATCCCGTTCACGTTGTCACGTGAACTGACGTAGTTAGTAATATTCTCAAACTATACGCTATTTTGTACTCTAGTTTTATCATTATATCATTTCACGGCTTTGTTAGACATAGTTAGAAAAGTTACAAACAAATCTTGCTATGAATAGGCCGTAGAACGAGTATGGTTTGATTGACCACCATCACGCCTATTTCTAGCGTAACTTATAATTGTGTTATATCAAATGGAGTTCCTATCGCCTGAGTACATCATATAAACATACGACAATTATTTTAAAACAGTTACAACTAAACTCATTCAACATTGCAACGTGTCACAACAGCGATGGCCGTGTCACCTGCAACCCGTGTCACTTTTCACTGAAAATTTGGACAGTTGTCACGCCGTTTATCCCGTTTACGTTGTCACGTGAACTGACGTAGTTAATTAGTAAATAATATTCTCTAACTATACGCTATTTTACTGTATTTTAGTTTTTTATTATTTTATTAGGAAAGATTTGATTGGGAAAGATACAAAACAGGGGCCAACGAATCTTACTATGAATAGATAGGCGGTAGTATTGTATTGTTCGATTGATCACCGTCACACCTATTTCTAGCGTAACGCATTTCTTGCGTTTCAGTGGAAGAGTGTCGGTGCCAGCTTAGTTTTCATGGAGTGCTTAGTCCTCGGGAGTATTGACTACAGATAGGAACCTTATTTTAAAGTTGCTTATAATCCACGGGCGGCAGTTATCACTTACTAGTACAGGCTAACTTGCTACTTTATTAATTTTATTACAAAAAAACATCTAAATAACTATAAATAACATCTAAATAGGAAATAACATTTAAATAGGATAGGTGCAAAACAGAGGTAAAAAAAACTGATAAGACGTACATACCTATTTCTAGTGTGAAGCAGTTCTTTTGGTAGAACGGTTACCATCCGATGGACGACATACTAATTTGCATCTTTAGTCCTTTAAAAAAGCATTAAATTAAGGCATTTCAATTTGTATGAATGATAAATCGTAAGATAAAAAATTATCAAAATCATCGAAACATTAGCGTTATTCCAGCAACGATTGAAACAGTAGAAAGACGTTTCGTACGTTATTTATTGCACCCCTAACGAGTTGCCAAGTTGTAGTCGGATCATTAATAAGTTCGCTCACTTTGAAAAGGTTGCAACTTCGCTCTTCGATCTGAGACGTGGTACTTTTTTCTCTTTAACTCTAACCGTTATTTGGCTTAGTTTGACAAAGTTGTGAGTCAGAGAACTCCGTTTGTGTAGAAGAACTTTGTAGAACTAAGTTCCCGTGGCTGCATCGACTCGATCTAATCACGCCAAGCGAGATAGATCACTTACATTAATACCGATTGAGCACAGATTGGACCGATAGATTGTTGCCTTGAAGTAAACATTTCAACCTTAGCAGAACAAAGGATGCTTGGAGCGAAGTAACTGTTCATTGTCTTATTCTTACGGTTTATAAAGGTGTGCCATATTTTTTTGTTAATAAAGTATTAAAAACAAGATCATAGTCCATGCTATGAATTTAGGTAGTTCACTTTAGAAGTCCAGGGTTTGAATCTAAATCAAATTTACTGTTCTTAGAGGTTTCTTCTTGAATGTTCTAGTAAGAATAAAATCATAGTTTGTAGTCCAATCTGAAGATCACATAGAATTTGCATTACCTCAGGTGCCATCCTTAAATGTAAATTACTACAAAATATAGGTATACTCTTCCGGTGAATGTCATAGAAGTTAAAGACAAGTGAAGCACTGGCGTCTACCTGAATAACACCATCACTTACTGCGGACACTATAACACATGCCAGTAGTGATGATTACTGGAAAACCTCCATTAAAAGAAGCCTTCGTCCAGAAGTATATCTCACAAAGCTGATAGTGACCAGGTGGCAGAACCAGTGTAGTTCGACCGGGGAGATACCACCGCCACATCTATTTCTAGCGTGAAGCATCTCTTGCGTTTCGATGGAAGGGTGTGGTTGCCGGCATACTTTTATATGAGGGGACCATCTCAGTCCTCGGAAGTAACAATGCGTCTGTGATTGACTTCAGATAGAACATATGTTCTATATGAAGTTCCTTACAGATGTCCATGCGCGGCAGTGACCACTTAATCAGGTGCACTGCATGCTCGTTTGCTACTTTAATCATATAAAAAAGATAGAAATTTTAGTTGCATGTGATTTGTAACAAATCATAACGACAGCCTATAGCTTCGAATAACTTGTCAGTTGTACGCCCCATGAAGAAAATTTTAAACGACCTCTGCGAGGTCAAATTATTGCCGTTACCGAATCAGGAGGACTACATGCTCATTTACTACTTTAATGAGATAAAAGAATAACCTTAACAAACTCTGTGGCTTGCACGTTTCCAGCGTATTACGTAACATTTCCTACTACATCTGATTAGAGCTAAGTCATCCACAACAGACTTGTAACAAATGCGTTTTAATCTCGATTCCGATCGCATCTCGGCCATCGATTCCCTTTAATTAGCAACCTCAGAGATATCGACTCACTATCGATAACAGATAACGTCGATATATCACGTTGATTGAACATCAGACGGGATTGGAGCTCCGACGATTGTCGATTCGCATTTTATTGCGAACAATCACGTGGTTTGAAAACGTTAATGTTATCGATTATTTTAATAGTCGACATTGGCGATCATTGTAATTGTCTGATGATATGAATGATATTGTGTTTTATGTTGGTATGACGACCCGCGTGGTGCAGCGGTTACCATACCGGTCTGACGCGCAATGGGTCTCGGGTTCGATTCCCGGCCAGACAGGTATCTGGATGATGAAATTAGATTCCTTTTCTGGGTCTGGGTGTTTGTGTATTCGTCTTGTGTGTGTTCGTGGTACCCACGACACAGGAGAAAATCCTACTTTGGGACTATGAGTGTAGAAAGCGTGTGTGTGTAAATATACTGACTAAAGAAGACGGCGGGTAATTGCTGGATTCAAATGGCTCAGGAAGTGGTGCAGATTAGGGGAGGCCTATGTCCAGTAGTGGACTTTCAAAGGACGGATGGATGAATACATACACTGACTGGAGATCCAGGGGAGGCGGGTGGGATTAACCGAACCCTTCTCCCCTGGATCCTTCCTTCAAATCTAGGTCCATCTTTCATATCTAATGGGGCAAAAAATACTCAAAAATATAAGAACCCCCATGTAAAAGACTACATCATCCTTATCTAATAATCTTCGATTCCTCGTCGTGAGTTTTTAAAGCCTACGTCACCCACTAGTGATTACATAAAACTTCGAGGAATTCGTATACTTTTAAGGTAACCTATGGATTCTTCTCAATATTTTTTGGCATCATTCCTTTAATTATTTTTATTTGGCTCCAAAACATAAAATAATTCATAGAAATCATTCAATATTAAAAACAAAGCTTAAATCTGTAAAAAAAATCATTACACTATCATTAAGAGTCCTTTAAAACGTCTTAATACAATCTGACCCGGGCTAAAACACATCCATTACAACCATTTTAATCTCACAAAGATTCTAGGCTTTACAAAGAAATGTCTTAACAAAGAATATTCTTAAAACGTCGAGATGTTTGCGTTACAACCGACGGCCATTGTTAGATCTGTCTTTGTTACTTCAATAGAACACTTAACGATTACTCTTTTGACATGTATGTAGGTTTTTTTTTAACTCTTTTGATTGTTACGTTATTTATTTATTTATTAAAACTATCTAAAATGATGTTTTGTCGGTTTTATATAATTGTAAGCAAACGAGCGTGCATACCACTAGATGGTAATTTGTCACTGCTGCCCATAGATATATGTATGTAAGCAACTACAAATAGGACATGGGACATCTTAAGACTCCCAATCCAACCCATCGAGACGCAAGAAATGCTACACGCTAGAAATAAGTGCAGCGGTGGTACTTGTCCAGTCGGACAATGCTGGCTCTACACCTGGAAGGATGTGTTACAAACGGTGAATGTACGAGTAATGCATAAAGACATTTTCCGTAATTCAACATTAGTGCATTACTTTCCCCGTAATTCTGGG
This sequence comes from Spicauda simplicius, assembly GCA_949699795.1. Taxonomy (NCBI): domain Eukaryota; kingdom Metazoa; phylum Arthropoda; class Insecta; order Lepidoptera; family Hesperiidae; genus Spicauda; species Spicauda simplicius. The sequence goes on from OX453068.1 coordinate 4,354,882, forward strand.
ACCAGAATATTTAACGAATACGGTGTGACGTCAGGAAGGCCAGTAGTCTTCATTACTGTTCATTCTTGAAGATTTCAAGTAAAACACAGGAGTTATTTTTCTTCGATTTATTCACAGTTTAGGAGGTGCGATAGCTTTGATGGTTAAACAAGAAGGCGCTCGCCTTTTTGTAATGTTTGGTGAGGTGACAATAACGAATTACAATTCTAAAAATCACTACATATTGCTAAGTTAATAAACAAATAATTTTCGATCTGTAAACTGAAATAAAATAATTATTTTCGACGACGTGTTTTTCATAAATACGAGGTGTCCCGTCGACATATATGATACGTTATATAATACAATCTGTCAAACTGTTTATGCTTTAGCGCGTGATAAAGAAATTGAGATGCATTTGTATGCGTATATATTTGTATATATACGCAAAATATACATAGGCTCGAAAAAAACTCTCATTCTGACGCAGCCGTCAAAAAATATTCTGAGCCGACATATATTACTAGCTGTACCCCTCGCGCGTTGCTACACGCGCGAGGGGTACAGCTAGCCACCACAAAAAAAGAAACCTTCGAGGGCTCATGCACAACAACTTTGCTAAAGATCATCACATGTAACATCATGTAACATCAAATGCATAGTATACAATTCTATAAAGGACATGTAGACAAACATTTATTTTATATATACAAATAGATTACATAACAACACATCATCTGCATTATACTTAAATCGAGATAGTACTTCACTAAGCCGCGGATTTATTTCTACTATCATTTGCCTCACATTATCAGATTTGGCGTCGAGCTGCGAACTCCATTTGCATGTCCGCAACAATTGTCTGACTTTTAAACACACGGTAATCCGATACAGGGGATCGGAACGAGATGAGAGGATTAAAGAGTCTGCCCTAATTGGATATTCAAATAAAAGTTTTTAATTTATTTAAATATATTTTGGATAAAAATTTGAATTATAGAAATATTTGATGATTAGAAATAAGCAATGTTTTTTTACAATTGTTCGCTTAAATAATTTTATTATAAATGCGACTTTATCAAAATGACGTTTTTGGATGGCTTGTAATAAATTCTCAGTAACTATTGAATCGGTATTTACCAAAAATTTATCACATATTCTTTATACTATAGCTATAGCGGACATTATAGGATATTCAACGTTTGAAGTAAACTATTCTTTTTATTTAAAAAGCTGTTAAAAACATGCTCTGTCGTAGTTTTTCAGCTGTAGATATTAGCATACTGAATGTACTTTTTTATTTAAAGATTTCATCAATAGCACACACTGTTTTGGCTTTATGTTCCTTCCCGTTTCATCTACAAAACTGACAAAAAATATTACTCAATTTTTTTGTTATAAAAGGAAATAATCATTGAAATGGCTGAGTATCCCTCTGAGCATAAAACCGCTTCATCACGGCACATTATTATTTAACCGAGAAAGGTTTATAAGTAAAAAAAGAATGTACTTAGTTTTCATTGCCATCAATATAATAACAGATGTATTACGATACAACTAATGAAAAGAAAGTATTGAAGTCGGTCTTGCATTTTATTTAGCCATCCACCCAATAACACTCCCTCACGGGTAAAAAACAAAGTCTTACACATAGTGTAAGACTAACATTGTAAAATGTTAGTATAGGTCACATGGACACAAATTTCCATCTACTCGTATAATACACATACACACATAATATATATGTGCGTGTATGTGTATCTTTGCATTACCCATAAAAATGTATTCTTTAATCAGCTTGGGATCAATAGAACTAGCTCTACATACTACCCGGTGATTAGTGTTAGTTTAGAATTTGCTATAGCCTTACCAACGATCCCCCATCCATCCTAAATATAAGACTAATTTGGAATGATTCTAATAAGTACTCCCCATCAACGTAATCAAGCTTACTTTTAAGTTATTAATTCTAATACAACGTTCGCTCACTTTCATGTAAAATGAATGGGTAATCACAAAATAAATAAAGTGCCTACCTAGCCCTATTCATGTGAATATGCATTAGAAACAATTCATCATGTGTTAAATACCCTATTTTCCACCCTTTGAAAACTGTCATTAACACGATGTTCCATGTACATGTAAGGTACATGTTATAGTGCCAACTATAAAATTTATTTCAACGACTAAAACTTTTTAGCCATTTGGTTACATGGTTATTGTACCTAATACATCTATTATATAGATCTCGATGAAATTAATAATCAAATTTATGTTGACGACTCACTTGATGGAGGGTTTTAGATTAGATTCCTGGCCAGATAGATGATGAATTTTTAATATATTTCCTTTCTAGGTTTACAAAATACATTCTTTCTAAACTCATAGCCCCACACTAGGATTTTCTCCTGTGTCGTTGGTACCATAGACACTCACAAGACGAATACACAAACACGCAGATCCAGAACATGAATCTAAACTCATCATTTAAATACCTGTCTGGCCAGGAATCGAGCCCAGGACCCATTGCGCGTAAAACCGGTACAGCAAACGCTCCGCCACGCGGGTCATCACAGGTTTGTATGTCTATGTCTTTTATGTGTCAATGGCTCCCACGTCATAGGAAAATATCTTAATAAATTACCGTCGTGTGTTGACAGTGTATCAAAGACAAAATATAATGTTCCTACTCATAAATAGAACGTCTCAAAAAGTTAATCTGCGTTTACATCCTTTAAATCTGAATGCATTGGAATATTGTTATCATTTGGCGTAAATACGACTTGTGCGGTCGACCTTTAACTGATTGCTCTAACAATTAGTGACCTCAATCAGCCTGAATCATTTTTTATAATGTATTTTTATACCAACGCCTAAGCAGCGAAAAATGTAATAATTTACTAAAAAAACAAAACTGATCTATAAAATATTATCTACTACGAGAAAAATGTACTTATGTTTTCTAACATTATCTAAACTAAAATAAATATGCTTTAATCATTAAATAATTCGTTTCTAGTTTAACTGCTTTCAATCTGACATGTACTTACTGGATATACGATCTTGCTAATTACTAGAGCCGTGAATATAAATATAAAAGAAAAACATCCCCTTCGCAACCATTGGGTTTATAAAAACCCACCCTATTGGACTCAAAACACATTTTGTCCCTCACTCTAATATTAGCTATTTGGATTTCATTTCACAAAGTCCGTGATACACTCGATTATTTATCTTAAGCCTTTGTATTAAGGGTCACAAGTTAAGTCTTAGTGAAAAGTATGAGTGAACATAGCCCCTAAATTATTTTAATGGAAATTTAATGTGCAAACGTTGTGCATACCTTCCGGATTCTGTTTTCGGTGCTTATCGAGTCCATTTTGCTTTTATGTGGATATATTAGTAAGTACTGTTAAAATCATTAGCAAAATAATAAACAATCAGTGGTATGGAATTGAATTACAGGTCTTACAAATGTAATTTTTTCAAGACATATGGGTAACAACAATAAATATGGGTCAGACAATGACAATAAATATAGGTCGACCTGGTAGGCACTATATCTACACCTATTTCTAGCGTGTAGCAGTTCTTGCGTATTGAGGTAAGGTGGTTGCCAGCTCTCTTACGTACACAATGGGTCTGAGATTGACTTCAAATTGAACCCTTGTTCTATATAAATTAATTAGAGCTATTTATGAGGTGCAGTGATAACTTATCAGCAGGTAGAATGCGCACACTGTTGTTACTTAAATCGTACAAAAAGCATTTTCACACACACACTCAAACAGATATATAGAGAATAATCGCAATAAATCTAAAAACATTTTATTATCAAGGATAAGAAGAAATAAACAGAATAAAAAGAAATAAAAGAATGAAGAAGAAGAAGAAATATACTATTAGTTAGAGAAATTCGAAATATACTTTGTTCTGAAAATGAAATTTGGATGTATGTAAGTCTATGTAAGAATACATAGACTTATATACATCTAAATTTTATTTATCACTCGCCACAAAGACTAGTACTTTAAATAGTATATTTTACAAAATGAAACTTTCCTCTCACACACGCTACAGCCCGCACATAAGTAAGCTAACGGGGCATTAGGCGTGTTAACAAAAGACGCGTTTACGAGTCGCAAAGTGGAAAACCGTGTAACGAGGAATGCGTTGGGTCTCTTTTATGACTTCTAAAAATTATGACGATGCCATTCAACCCCAAATTTCAGGGATGACTTTGAAGGTTATTTATTTATTAACCCAACGTCACTTTAAGTAACGCTGTCTGCCGTAGTGTTTCGGGTTCGATCCCCTATCAAAATGAAGTCTGTTATATATCTGATTTTGAGCCTATTTGCTTTTACTCGTGTCTAATTATCAAAAACACCCACAGTCTTATCATTTAATTTACGATTTTTATTGCATTGCAAACACATCTTATTTTAGTTCCTAATGGCCGATTAAATCCCGATACTTCCAAATCAACACAAGGCAGTGTCTCGTGCTGTTAACATTAAACAATTTATCATAATAATATCTGTCAATGAAAAATATTCTCATATAATTGGTATATATACTTAAAAAAGTCACAATGATACATGTTAAGGGAGCTGTATAAATAATCATAATTATTATTTAGTTTATATTCTTAAGAAAATTTAATCGACCACGTGAAGGAAACGTTCGTAGCACAACGTAGACCACCGTAGCCTCGTAGCAAACGTAGCGCCAACGTAGATCAATACGCTATCATCAAAATACCGTCCATGTCAAAATGAGTTATGATTTTTTTTTATACGATTGAAGTAGCAAACGAGCATGCAGTTTATCTGATGGTGAGTGGTCACTGCCGCCCATTGACATTAGTAAGCAACTTCATATAGAACATTGGGTTCTATCTGAAGACAATCACAGATGCGTCGCTACTGCTAAGGACTAAGATGGTCGCCTCATATAAAAGTATGCTGGCAACCATACCCTTCCATCGAAACGCAAGAACTGCTTCACGCTAGAAATAGGTTTGACGGTGGTACTTCCCGGGGCAAACTAAATGTAATAAATATTATATATTGCTCTTTCTGTTATATAAAAAATAATAACTATAACAGTAAATTCATTGATTTGTTGTTGTAGATACTTGAATGTCATAAACAAAAAACATACGCATAAAGGCATCTTCAAGATTAAAATATATCAACTCAGCGAACACAGTAATTATTAAGTTATATAAAAAGTTAATGGAAGAAACGTAATGTTAAAAGAGAAAATGAAATGAAACCCCTTTAAGGCGCCACAGCAAAGATATTCACAAACCGAATAATAAATGTCCAAAAAGACTAATACATCATATAAGAGACAAAAATGCTAAATACGTATGAATTATACATACATTAATATTACTCAAGAGAGTTTATTGCCCTAACGGACACCTACCTTCTGTGAGTACTATTAGTTATATATTCGAGGTAAATGTATCAACAAAAAACTTTTAAAAGTATCGAAATGCTTGAGGCCAATGACATTATGAGCAGTTTAAAAGCCCGTCACGAAATAGATTTGCAGCGTCAGGGAATAGACTAACCACAGAATTGATAATTTTATAGAAGTGGCATTCAAAATTAATGATTTATAAATAAATTACGATCACTAGCCACAAACGTATAGATGTAAAAGGTGTTTACATCGCTAGGCCTAATTACAACGTCCCTGTAGTTCCGGGACCAGAATAGGGCTACGGTATCCTCTGCCTGTCGTAACAGGCGACTATAAGGGGTTCGGGGGTTGCGGGCGGTAAGAGTGGGAGCTGGACAGGAGATGGACGATGGCATGTGTGGCCGCATGCAATCGTAAACACCGAGAGGCAGTATGAGAATCGGTCACCGGGGAAAGGACCAAAAGGGGCATTGCGCTCGGAGAACTCCGGTTGTGTTTCGTTGGAGATCCCGGAGCCCTCTACATAGCGCTGGGGACGGCCACCGAGAGAGTTTTAGTAAGATAAAAATCCTACATGACCTGGCGTTGCGCCCACGGTGGCGGATACCTTTTGAAGGTTTCTCCCTCGAGAACAAAAAAAAAGACCTAATTACAAAATAAAATCACACTCATACTGAGTCGTACACCTAACGTTATAGTTTTATATTTATTCTCTATCCCCATCTGTGTAACAACGGTACCGTCTGTAGTGTGAACGAAAAGATTTAATGTGCAAAATTGTATATACAAAGTTATATCAAATCAAGATCAGTATTACGAGTATCTTCGTTTTTTTAACGTTACCTACGATACACAGTCGTGTCTATGTCACAGTCTGACATCACATTTTTTATGATATTAAAGTAACAAAGAAGCATGCAGTAAGTGGTCACTAACACTCATAGACATCTTTAACCCACTTCAAATAAAATAAGGGTTCTATCTGAAGTCAATAACAGATGCGTTGCTAGTCCCAAGCACTAGCATAATTGCCACGTACGAAAGTAAGCCGACAACCACACCTTTCCACCGAACCTTACAAACCCACTGAATTTCTTGCCGGATCTTCTCAGTTAAAAACAATATATATGTAACTGACAATTTGTAAGTGCCTCCGTAGGCCTATGCGAAATAAAGACATTTCATTTCAGCCTTTTATGTCCCCTTCATTCTTCTGTATAAAGTTGCTTAAAAGTGACCATGGGCGGCAGTGACCACTTACCATTTGCTCGTTTGCTTCTTTAACTTTTATGGGATAAATAAGAGTGACAATTCTATCTCTCACATGTTCTACGGATATTCTATTCACGTATCGCCGTAAATAGTATTTTAAATTCTGAAAAACAATAACACTTAGTATCTAAAAATTGTTTTAAACACTACTTAGTAAACTAAGTACAATAACCTTTTTTATTTTAAAGCAACGCATGATAGTATCAGAAATGACATAGCTAGATTGTGTCTAGTTGTCGATGGAGCTTTATGTGTAAAGGAGTCTAAAGATAATTAATTTAAATTAAAGTATATGCGTAATTTGCCTTATATTTTACTTTGTATGTAAATACGTAGAAATATTTAAGTCTGAAATAATATTTGCGACCGGTTTATTGAGTCTTTCTCAAAGCGCAGATAAACTATAATCCTCAGTCCTACAAAATAACTCTAGTTTCTGGACTTTGAAATGATTTATTTATTATGTTTTAAATACCCTAAATCCCTAAAAGTAAAACTACCTAAACCTAAAACTACGCCATACAAGAGTTGGTCATGTTTTTTAGTTATTTGTGGCTACTACAATTTTAGCATGAGGGAGGTGGATTGACAAAGACCATTTTCTTCCCATCACGCACTAGAAAAATACTTAAAGATATGTAGCGAAGCATTCCACGAGCCGTCTGAACTTTGACTCTCAGTGATTCTACACATTACAAATTTTCCTGAATGGTTCTTTTATGGAAAACTTCTTAAGATTCAAAGATCAAAAAACAAGAAAAATGTACAAAAATCATAATTCGGAAAAAGTTTAATGTAAAGTATTTCACAATGTTGGGTTTAGGCACTGAATTTGTATTTAAATGATACATAATTATAACAATATAGTTATACAATATTACTTATCAGTTACGGAAAATTGAGAACAGACATTTAAATACTTAACGGGTACTCACGATATGTGGTTTATGAATTCTTATGGAATTCTTTTTGCCGATATTTCGACCCAGTTGCATGGATCATGGTCATGGCCAAACTTACAGTCTATAAGAATTCATAAACCGCATATTGTGAGTACCCGTTAAGTATTTCTAATCAATTCCGCGATAATACTAGTCTTAAATCATATATTGAGAACAGACAATTATTTCTCTTCAATTAAATACTTTTCGTACAACTAACTTTGCTATTATAAACGATTTATAATAGCAAGATTAGTTGAAGTAAAATTAGTGTAGTTAGTGTGTAGTTTTAGCTTTGAAAGCACCTGCAACGTATTTTCTGCTGATGAAAAGTCACGTATAAATACGTGAAACTAAGTATTGTGGCGAAAACGTGACATTTTGAAATTGCAAGCAATTTCTAACAAATCTAATTTTGAGTTGCGTTTTCTAAGACATGTACATAATAAAAATGCTTTCACCACTCATAGCCCCACAATAGGATTTTCTCCTGTGTCGTGGGTGCCATGGACACATATAAAGACGAATACATAAACCCCCAGACCCAGAACAGAACAGAATCTAAACTCGTCATTCAGATACCTGTCTGGCCAGGAATCGAACCCGGAACCCACTGCGTGTCAGACCGGTATAGTAACCGCTGCGCCACGCGGGTCGTCATAATAGTATTCGTTATGTTTTCATTTATAAGTTTAAATTTGTTTTGAATACCTCAGGTCACGTTGTTATAATATAGAATACTAGCTTTTACCCACGGCTTCGCCCGCACGGTCAAAGGGAATTAACATTAGCATTTGATAGCGTGATTCAGAACTTGTAAATGAATTTTACTTACGCCATCTATTAACAACGTCTGGAAGTAATAAATGACTAGCAAGTAACAAAACTCTGATATTCTCATGGGAATGAGAGAACGCGGTAAAAATTAGCCTACGTCACTCTCCGTCCTCCTAGCTATAACTAGTGTGGATTAGCGTGAAGCAGTTTGTGCGTTTCGGTGGAAGTATATGGTTGCCGGTTCAATTTTATATGATGTGACCATCTAATCCTTGAAAGTAGCAACGTACTGTAATTGATTTTAATTAGAACCCTAGTTTGGTCTGAAGTTGCTTACAGATTTCAACGGGCGATAAATAAACCAAGGAAAAATATTGTAAAAGTTAATTACCACATAACTAGCAGTCAGATGATTTTATCACATAACATTACTTTAGTTCTTTCCAAAAAGGTTGAACGAAGATTAGATTAAGTTAGTATGTACATATGTACGAGTATATTGGTAACTCTTGAAAACATTTTTAAACCACGTACAAAACCAGTCACGTGCGAACGTATAGGTTAAACGACTCGTCTCTACACATGTACAGAGGGTAGAGTAGGGAGACTCCAACATTTTATATAAATTGTATTGCTTAAGATAAGACACAGGTAGAGTTATCGAGAAATTAGTCTCTATACCTAATATCTATGTAATCTTTACTAAAATGTGTAATCTTCAATTAATGTTTATGTGTATTTATTCAATTTAAAAGCAGAACTTCTAAGAACTTAATTCTTATTTACATAATACTAGAAAATTAATGATATCTGCTTTTTAAGAGCTAGAATACGGCTTCATCGGATTTGATAGAAATTTTATTTATAGATAGAAGTAAATTACTCCCTGTGAACGGCGTAGACTATCATAACTACAAAACCGTTTCGGGCATGAAATACAAAATATGTATTATGTCATATTTCGTGTGTAGAAATGAAGAGTTCATATGAAATATAACATAATACGTCATATCTGTAACATAAATTACGTACATTATTTAGTTGTATGGTTTCAACATATTAGCAGCTGCGTCGAAAACTTGCGAATGCTATAAAGCGTTAACATAGAACCATATTCTATATTATAATGAAAAATTCAATAGATTAAGTAAAAAAATCCGGACAAGTGCGAGTCAAAGTCATGCACGAAGGGTTTCGTACCATTATCTAAAAACCGGAAAATCGAAAAAAAACACGTTTTTAGTATGGAAGGCCCCTTAAATAAATATTGTATTTTTTCATAGCGGCAATAGAAATAGGTACATCTTCTGTTAAGATTTCACCGGTCTACGTACCGCTTCTATATGGCACTGAACCCTAAAAACAGTAGACAGAAAACGGCTAGATGCATGTGAAATGTGGTGCTGGCGTCGTATGCTACGTATTCCCTTGACAGCTTTCAGGACCAACATTTCCATATTAAATGAACTGAAGATAAAAACAAGGTTCTTCAATATATGCCTCCAGTCAATCCTGGTCTACTCGGCCACATAGCTAGAAAACCTTATAATAACCTGTTGACGAAGCTAATAATAACGGGAAAATTACAAGGCAAGAAACCTAAGGGGTGAAGCCCAAAGAGATGGTCGGATCGGGTATCCGAGCAACTGGATACCGCTGACCGTCAGAAGTGACGGAAGCTCTTAAAGGATAAGACCAGCGTTGCCAGATTTTTTTTCATTAAGTCGGGATTTAAAAACTTTTTGATTGAAAAAGCGGGATTTCATAGTCAAAAGCGGGACTCGGCGGACGGGGGCCAGATGATCTACATTTGACGACTTTTTTAGTCGACAAACCGCCGATCGACTTATTTTTTTATAGAATTGGCGACTTTTTCTAAGGTTGACAAACTGCAGTTCTATTGAAATTTGTATAGATTTATAGATTTGGCGACTTTTTTTGCAAAAGTCCAGGCGTCTGGCAGCGCTGCCACTGACCAACAGAAGTGGCGGAAGCTCTTAAAGGATAAGACCGAAGAACGACCCGATGAGGAGGAGGAGGCATCGGTTCATGAGATATCTATGATGAGATAGATAGTTCTGGTGACATACAGACTGACTGACGGCCATCGGGATCTTAGACATAAGATTTAACTCTGTGAGTACGGAACCCTAAAAACGATTTTGCACGAAACAGTATAATCACGTTCGCTTTCACTTACGCCCTACACGAGAACTCAATTCGCAAACAAGTGTGCCGAAAATTGGCTTTGCGCTGTTTGTTTGAATTTACGACTTAATGTAATGTCGCTGGAATGTTTAAAAATATTCAGAGGACGTGATGGCAGTTTACTTAAGAGGAAAACATGTCTTTGATGTCCTAATTTGTAGGAATCTGAACTTTTATCAGCTTCAGTTGTACTTGACGGCTTATTGAATACACTTGAAACAAATAATTGTTTAATCCAAAGTGTTGCCAGAAGAAAATCAAGACATTGTTACATATACAAGAGAAGAGAAAATTAAACATACGACTGATAATAATCGTCGTCAAACCATTAGTGTCCCACAGCTAGGCACGGGTCTTCTCTCAGAATGAGAGAGTTTTAGGCCATAGTCTACCGCGTGCCAGGTGCGAATTGGTAGACTTCACACACCTTTTTTAGAGCAGATTTATCTGTGACTTTCGTAAATATTTAGCAAATAGTATACGATACAACCTATTTTTTCATGATGACCTGCGTGGCGGTGCAGTTACCGGTCTGATACGCAGCGGGTTCCAGTTTCGATTCCTGGCGAGACAGGTATCTGAATGGTGAATTTAGATTTGTTCTGAGTCTGGGTGTGTATGCATCTTTGTGCGTGTCCATGGCACATGTTCCTGGCAAAAATGTTCCTGTGGGCTATGAGTGTTTTTCTTCTTGAATGTGAATCACAAAGAATCTTAGTTCTTAATGCATCTCTAGCTATTTTCAGTTACTCAAACGTACCACGTAACAGTCCGCTCGTTTATGAAATAATTGTTACGTTTATGGAACAATTGTTAAAAATAATAAAAAAGTAAACCAAATAAATTAAGAAAGGCTCAGATAATAAGAATTTTAAGAGAAAAGCAACCTCCAATTTTCTATCCCACACTCCAATAGCCAAGATTAACAACGCGCCAAATAAATCAGCAGACTCTAATTTATTGGTGCGAGAGAAAATTTTGCTCGGTACTAAAGAAATTCGCGCAAATTGATGGAATCCAGAGATTCCTCCACAGAAACCCGCCGAACCGTTGATTTAAATGAATTTTTGCGTAGCCCATTCGTTTTAGAAGTTCTGTGGATGCTGGTACTATATAAAACAGTGCTACGAATTTGGGTGGTTGCACTTTTATGAATAAGAAAAATGTTTTTATAATCGAAATTCTTGCTTAGTAACATGGGTTTGCTCAGTAACATTTAAAAGTTTAAATATAAAAAGGGAGCTGGGTCTGATTGATAATGCCATTTAAATGTGTACGGATATTTATTATAAACAACAAAATTTCATTACTTTTGACACAATTTGGTAATGAAATACATATAATCTGCGATGATATGAGCCTAAAGCTTTATGCTAAAGAATTCGGTATTGCAAACCGACTTAGCGACTATTTTTACACACAATTGCTAACCAAGGATCTCTCTTCACAACCAGAAAAAGTACATGGAGTGTACATCACACTATCAAGTTCAAATTGATAAAATGACACATTTTGTTTTTGTAATATTGATGTAACACATGAACATGCAGTTCAGTCGACGTGTCCAATGCACTGCGGACTTTTATAATCAACCCAGGATAAGATTAGAGTGGACTATGGACTTAGTAGAAACGAATCCAATATTGACTAACTTCTCACACCCGGTGACAAGTTACTCAATACTTGGTGGTGGCCTCCAGAATCAAACCCGAAAAGGTTTTACTAGTACTTTAACTTGTTAATTTACAGATACTACACGTCTTAATATAAACCATTGAATTGCTGTTCAACGTGTTGGACTGAAATATGTAATTGACGCCCCCACAGAATAAGCACGAGAAGTGCCACCGCCTTTAAATTTATCTCTCCCAGACCCTCTTTTTCTTTGTTTAAAGCAATAAAATGAACATTAAAGTCCCCGATTTTTTTCGCCATAAAATACCCATTTTGCGAACGAATATTTATTCTTCACAAAATAAATTTGCGAGAGCCAATCGCAAACACATCGGCTTAATTGAGCACATTTGCATAAAACGTTCACAAACAAAAATATAAAATTGTTTCTTGATGTTTTATTAGCTCTCGTTGGTTTAATATAATGAGATCAGATTAAATAAACGGACAAATTATAATTTTCCGATCATTTAATATTATTTTATATTATATATTCTTCTAGATGTTAAAACTATCCCTCTCCATTTAGAATACTTGTATTTTTATAAGGCGTTGGTCATAATACCCACTTATAGTTAGTTGCAGATTGAATACCTGTTGAATCCTATAGTTATATCTGTACAGAACACGAATGAAAAAATTACATATTCTAAGGTATACGCCAATCAATTTTGTTAAGTATAATTAGTAAATATAGCTATAATGGACGAGCTACTTTATTAAAAGTTGTCATTGTAGCCTATACATAGATATTGCAATACCCTAAGCATGCATTATTGATGAATTCTTAACAATCTTTACGGAAAAGAATTAGTTATGTTTTTTTTCCGGTAAACCCATTGCCATTTTTAATAATTAAGTAATAAAAAACTCCACAAGTAGATGCATAAATTTCAAAAAATATTGTTGTTCTTTGCAAGACTAAAAATAAGTAATAACAGACATTTTTTTTTCTTGTTATTCATTTATTTTTCTGTATGTTTCAAATTGCGTAGTACCAAAAGTACAGAATATAAAATTGAAAGATTAAAAGTATATTTTAATATTCCCGAGGTAACGTTTGGTCACTATTTCATTAAAATTTGTGTTCATTTGTGTGTAACATTTACAAAAGTTATTATATTTTAAATTCCTGTAACAATTTTTAAACGCCAGTGAAAACATGGCATACAGCTAGCTTTTAATAAAAACTAGTCACCCATTGCATCGGTCGAAATTCGACCGTAGTTTAAATTAAAAAACTAAACTTCATATTATCCAAAGTAGTAAGTACGAATACTTCTCAAATTCAAATAAAATGTAATAATTTTCAAGTAATTTTGCACGCGTTAAATATAAAAAGAGGTTTACCCGTTAAATATAAAAGCTGTATTTAAAAACAATATCAGGTCTTATGATATATTACGTTACGTGTTTTCATAGTAAGACTATTCGTTCGTTCTATTTCGTTTATTTTAATATATATTATGTTTGTGACAAATGCATGGTAGTGTGTGTAAAGTGTTTTAGATGGTTTTATGTATGATATGTGCATTATATAAAAAAAATATTAACATTCTGCTCTCCTTCTCTACGTCCACTATAACCGTAAAATTTCATACTAATCCGTCCGCGGCATATTACTTAAAAATGCGTCACAAGTTTTTGCTTCACGTATAAATATAATATAAATAATGTTCGCATTCGGGTACAGAAAATGACTAATTTAAATTAAAATATCCTGTAGTATAATACTTAGAAATTATGATTGTTCTTATATTTATTTCTAATATTAACTACATTTCTCATACAAATGCACTTACACACCCCACATAATTTCCTTGATAAGATTCCTGTTAATAATGTACGCTTTGTGAAAATTATGTTAAACGAATTTATCTCCAGCGAGTGACGTCGGTCGGAGACAATGTCTCAATTAATAACACCGCCTTGACAAGAGTTGAGTTGTATTACTGTGCTTATAAGTTCTGGTGGTTTTTTTTATAATATTGAAGTAACAAACGAGCATGCAGTCCAATTGATGGTAAGTTGTCACTGCCGCCCATGGACATCTGTAAAGATGTCCATGGGCGGCAGTGACAACTTACCATCAATTGGACATGTCACATGGACATCTGTAGAGGCGACTAAAAGGGGCTTCCGGGGTTGCGGGTGGCTAGAGTGGGAGCTTGAACCGTCCAGCCAGGCGATCCCGGGAAGGAAGGTACGTGTGGTCGCATATCGTCGTAAAGACTAGACAGAGCGGTGGGCACAGCCGCCCATCTGAGAGGAGCCAGAGGCGCAACGCGATCAGAGGGTTCCGGTAGCAGTCTTTTGGAGGTCCCGGAATCCTCTTTATAGCGCCGACGACGGCCACCGGGGGGGTTTTAGTGCGGTAAAAATTCCACTTAACCCCGCGTCGCTCCCACAGCGTCGGGTACCTTTCGAAGGTTTCCCCCTCGAAAAGAAAAAAAAACTATCTGAAGTTAATCACAGACGGGTTGCTGCACCCCAGGACTAGGATGGTCGCCTCATATAGGTAGAAGTGAGCCGATTATCAATTTTATCCAACCCCAAACACGATATATCAATTACAAATGCTTTACTATCTAATTATTTATTAAAATAAGCACTTCTGACATATGAAAAGCGCTAGTCTATGAGCATAAGTAATACATACGTGTTACGTATCTATTACCATTAATCGTATTATTAAGTATTACTGATACACGTATTAGCTATGATGTCGTAATGATTCGATTAAAAAAGTTAAAAGCATTTCCTTCTATTTGTAATATATGGCAGTGGGGACTTTAATATATGTCAAGCACATCATGACACGGCCTATCTAAGATTGCGGAAACTAGGTGGATGAAAGAAACTAGATGCAGATCGGGAAGGATGTCCGGAAATATGATAGGAAATTGAAAAATTCGCCATAAAACATGACTGTATTATGTTGCATGACAAAGTCTACATCATCAAACGCAAGTGTATTTTGTTAGATGACAACACATACCTACTTGCCTATCTACTTACTACTGTACTAGAATTATTATTAAGTTACCCCACGTCCACCAATTCGCACTTGGCCAGCGCGGTGGACTATGGCCTAAAACTCTCACATTCCTAGAAAAGACCCGTACCCAGCAGTAGGACAATAATGTTGACGATACCTGATCACAGTAACGTGGTTCTCGTAGGCCACGAAATAATCGCTTTATTATGTGCTTTGCGTTTCCAGCATAAATGGTGATGTGTGAAAAACAAATGTATGTGATCTATCCATCGATATAGAAATACGTCGTCAACCCATTATTGTCCCACTGCTGGGCACGGGTCTTCTCTCAGAATGAGAGAGTTTAGGCCATAGTCTACCGCGCTGGCCAAGTGCGAATTGGTGGACTACACACACCTCCGAGAACTTTTTTTTTAAGAACTCTCGGGTGTGTAGGTTTCCTCACGATGTTTTCCTTCACCGAAAAGCAGTGATAATTAATTACTAATACGCACATGAATCGGTGGTGCGTGCCTGGGTTTGAACCTCGGACCTCTCGATTGAGAGGGCAAGTTTCAACCATTAGGCTATCACTGCTTGAATATATAGAAATACACTGTCGTCAAATGTACGTAGTTATTTATAGATGGTCATAACGACCATATATTTTAGCAATACAAACGTACTTCCAGGATTTGAAGTTGTATTTACAACGCTTTAAGCAAAAAGCAATAAAATTTTACTACTTGAGAAAAGAGCGTTGAATTTTGACATTGAGCGCTATTTTTCACCGGACAGTTTTGAGACCTTGAATGTGTATCCTGAGTTTTTCTATATCGATGGACCTGTCCTTATAGACTAAATTTTACTTCATATTATAGAAAAAATACTAAAATTCTCTCAAAGCTGAATTGCAATGAAAGAGTCGGGTTCGTGGCTTACGTAAGTATTCCTTTCCTTATTAATTCACTAATTTGTTATTTAATATAAATTGTGATAAAATCCTTTACTTCAATTATTCACTTTGGATTAAGCATAATGTTTACACTATTAAGAGTCACAAGTTATTGCATTTCAGAAACTTAACCAAAAGACTACTACTACTAGGAAATTCGTATCAAAAAAAATGTCAATAACCTTATTTAAGAATAAAATAAGCATGTAATATGCCACATTCACGTATAATTGGGTAACGTAATGCAAGCAAGCTAGCAAGACAATTTGCACGCGGCCGTATGTCGCAAATTTGATCCTGACACCTAAATAATTGAGTGTTCCTCGAGCAAATGAAATCTTGTATGTATTCTTCTACAAGTGCAACGTAATGCCATTGTATTTGAAGTGAAACTTCTTTATCGGGGTTGGAAAAAAATTTAGTGTAACATTTTTTCGTTACG
The DNA here is from genome assembly GCA_949699795.1 of Spicauda simplicius. Classification (NCBI taxonomy): domain Eukaryota; kingdom Metazoa; phylum Arthropoda; class Insecta; order Lepidoptera; family Hesperiidae; genus Spicauda; species Spicauda simplicius. The sequence continues at coordinate 4,371,543 of OX453068.1, forward strand.
CGCCATCTTTTTCTGTTACGCACCATCTTTTTTTTTCGTTACGCGCCATCTTTTTCTGTTACGCGCCACCTTTTTTTTCCGTTACGCGCCATCTTTTTCTATTACGCGCCAACTTTTTTTTTCGTTACGCGCCATCTTTTTCTTACCCCTACCACGCGTGATATTAGATAGATTATTATAGATTAGATTATTAAATAAAGTTTAATAAAAGCCTTTTATTAAACTTTATCTAATTTAACTTAATTTAACCAATTTCTGTAAAGTTGCATATAGTAAATTATTTTTTGAAAAATAACGTCATAAAGAAGTTTCACTTCTTACGAGTGTACGCTAGTACACGCACATATTTTTTTTTATATTAAAACGTAGCAAAGTAATATGCAAATATAATAATATGTAGATCGCTAATGGGTTGCAATGAACATTTAGCATCAGATTAACTAAATTAAATGATTTTAGAGTAATATTATCGCGGTGATCATGAGTATCGCGAATCGACATGAATAAATCAAAAACCACGTATTTTGAGGATCAGTCAAATATTAAAAAGTTCCACTGCTGAGCACGGGTCTTCTCTCAGAATGAGAGAGTTTTTGTGCTATAGTCCACCGCACTGGCCAAGTGCGAATAGGTGGACTTCACACACCTCCGAGAACTTTTTTTAAGAACTCTCGGGGTGTGTAGGTTTCCTTACGATGTTTTCTGTCATCGAAAAGCGGTGATAATTTCTAATACGCAGATAAATCAGTGGTGCGTGCCTGGATTTGTACCTCGGACCTCTCAATTGAGAGGGCAAGTTCCAACCATTAGGTTATCACTGCTCTATAAAATCACTTACAACAAAGTAATTATTAATAACGATAATAACCTTTTTCCTGTTAAATAAAAACATCAAACGAATATACAGCTCTCTGATGTTAAATGGTTTCATGTGTAGGTTTAATTTAATTAAAACAGCCGAATAGGAATATTACTTGATATCGATTATACATACCTAGCACTTTCTTTCAAACGTAACATGAAATGTAAAAGCTTTCTGAGCCTAAAACACCCTTTAATCCAGAACACAGGTGATACATACATGTACCGCTAACTGCAGAGGACCGTCTGAGAGTTCTTAAACTGGCTTGTGTTCTCGGATTCGACGGGCTTATATTATCGGTCTGTTCATATTAATGTAAGATAAGGCATAACATACACTTTTATATACATTATATTTAACATTTTTAGAGAGTTCTGCTTGGAATTTCGCTACGAGACATGATTCGCAACGATGAAATCAGTAGTCGATCAAAATTAACAAGCTGAAGTGGCAATGGGCCGGCTACATCGCTCGTAGGACCGAAAACTGATGGGCAAGAAAGGTCCTCGAATGGCGACCACGTTTAGGTAAAAGCAAGAGTACAGGTCAACCACAAGGTGGACTTAACGGGCCTAGGTCTAGCAGTGGACCTCAAAAGGCTGATGGATAGATGGATAACTTTTTCCCTCTCAAAAATGTTTCCTATCAATTTTTAAATCATAATTTTTGGAGTATTGGAAAACATTTCCTCTCGAGATATATTTTAAAACAAACGTTGGGACATCGTGAACACGCGGACCGTTTAAATTTCCTCACTTCAATAACAGGGAATATCGAAATAAGCCAGAATATCCCGGTGAACATTAAAGCGATGTATCGCGCCGGAATGGCGGATAATGCGGGTAAAGTGGCCGGGAGAGCAGAAATGAACCATTTCTATTCGAGTCCGATAGAGGACGCTTGTGAACTGTCTAAGGTGTGTGGCGCTGTTTCCATTACACTGTTTTGATGTAAGAAATGCCGTGAGAATATATTCGTAGATCTATAATAGAAAAAAGGAAGCATTCAAGGTGGTAAAACGAATTTGGTTCGACGGGAAGACACCACCGCCGACATCGACAACAAGCATGAATCAGTTTTAATGTTTCGGTGGAAGGGTGTGTTTACTCTCAAGTCAGTTACACATCAGTGATTGATTTAAAATAGAACCCTAGTATAGCACTAGGGTTCTATTTTAAATCAATCGAAGTTCTTTTTCACACTGAAGTAGAAAACGAGCATTCTCATCAGGTGATAGAAACAATGTAGTTCGACCGGGAAAGTACCACCGCCACACCTACTTCTAGCGTGGAGCATTTTTTGCGTTTCGATGGAAGGGTGTGGTTTGCCGACACACTTTCACATGAGGCGACCATCATAGTCCTCGGGAGTAGCAACGCATCTGTAATTAATTTCAGATAAAACCCATGTTCTGTATGAAGTTGATTACAGACGTCCATGAGGGGCAGTGACCACTTACCATCAGATGGACTGCATGCTCATTTGCTACTTCAGTCAGATAAAAAAGGGAAGTTTTTTTTTGTAAGAATACAGGAACTATGCCAGTCATGTCCATATAGCGATAAAATCTAACAGTAAATTGGTCAGTTCTTGAACTCATAAAGAAGGCCATGTTTATATCAACATCATGTGTCCACTTATTGCAATTTTTGTACTTAACCTTATTTGCATTTTATAACCTAAACTAAAAAACGTAAGTAACTGAAAAATGGAAACAGTTCCCAAGTTTTGTTCTCGCAAAACTCTTGAGAATATTGTCGCGTGGAACTATTCTGCGGTGTATTTTTTGGCTTTATATCTCCAGTAGGTACTAGAACAAAATGGTGGTCGATTATGCATAGAATAGCGATTAGCTTAAACAGATATCGGAATTCTAGTGCCTCGGGAGACGCTCCTATTGTAAAAGCTTTAAAAAGAATTTTCTCTTGTAAATCCTAACGATAAAGGATCTCCAGCGAATTGAATTATTATATTTTTGTCCTTGCTTATTTAAATGTGACTGATGTCGTACTTACCAACTAACTACCGAATACTATGCTTATAAAAAAAACAGCAACTGAATTCAACATAATGCATTATTAAAGTTTGAAAATGATGTTTTATTTAATCACAATATTTTTATGACTCTGTATCAATCGCATATTAACTAATTCCCAGTTGATTGAAATTATATTTTCCTGTATATTTCTGTTCACATCAACGCTTTACTCTGTTGATATAAATAGGTAGGAATAAGGTTGTCGTGATACTCACAGATTCGGATAACTAAAAATCTTAATCTAATCTTTTAATGCCACCAATGAGTCCATATGAGTTTGCATATTCCCTATAGCTGAAAAGTGTATGCATGTCAAGGTTAGTGCACGTTAATTCAAAAGTGATTTAAATTATATCCCTTATTTTCCTGCATGTTTTCTGTTTCTGACTAAAGAATCATCCCAATAGTTCAGCGATTAAAAATGTAAAACGTTATAACAGTTTTGACGATATTTTATTTTTGTTTTGAAACATGCGCGAAAATGATATCTATCTACGAAAATCATTCTCAAATAAAACTGGCTAAAAGTCATACCTAAAATGAATAAAAATTTTAGATATATACGTAAATACTATGTAGCACTGTGATAAATATTAGAAGAATATGTATAATAAGTGATAGTTTTAACATATAACTTTCACAGTTAAACGGTTAAACTACTTTAATTTAATTTGTTGTTTTTTTAAACACACATGCGTATCCCACACTCACAGCCCCACACTAGGATTTTTTCCTTTGTCGTGGGTACCAAGAACACACACAAGACGAATACACAAACACCCAGAACATGAATCTGAACTCATCATTCAGATACCTGTCTGGCCGGGAATCGAACCCGGGACCCATTGCTCGTCAGACCGGGTTGGTAACCGCTGCGCCACGCGGTTCGTCCACCATGATCACCACGTCGGTTAAACGTGCGAGTATTCCACCTGATGATAGGTGGTCTCAGCTGCTGCATTTAGAACAGTGCTATAACTAGCGCTATAACAGTGCTATAACAGTTCTAGCACCCAATCACAGATGTATTTGAAGGTGGTAGAACCAGTGTAGTTCGACCGAGGGGATACCACCGCCACACCTATTTCCAACGTGAAGCATTCATTGCGTTTCGATGGAAGGGTGTGGTTGCCGGCACACTTTTGTTTGAGGCGACCATCCTAAACCTCGGGAGTAGCAACGCATCTGTGATTGACTTCAAATAGAACATATGTTCTATATGAAGTTACAACTGTCCATGAGCGGCGGTGGCCACTTACCATCAGATGGACTGCATGCTCGTTTGCTACTTCATTACTATAAAAAAGATGCTTTGCCCCTATTGAGGTCTGACATAGTGGGCTCAGATAAGAATCACCCTTCATCCTTCCCTAGAAACGCAAGAACTGCTTGTCTTTTTTTTTTGTTTTCGAGGCGGAAACCTTCAAAAGGTACCCGACGCCGTGGGAGTGACGCAGAGTTATGTGGGATTTTTACCGCACTAAAACCCCCCCGGTGGTCATTCTCGGCGCTAAAAAGAGGACTCCGGGAACTCGGTCCGACCGCAACCGGAATCCTCTGAGCGCGTTGCCCCATCGGGCTCCTCCCAGATGGGCGGCTGGGCCCACCGCTCCGTCTAGTATTTACGTCGGTATGCGACCACATATACCGCCGACCTTCCCGGGATCGCCTGACCGAACGGTTCGAGCTCCCACTCTAGCCGCCTGCAACCCCGGAAGCCCCTTTTAGTCGCCTCTTACGACAGGCAGGGGATGCCATAGCCCTATTCTGATCCCGAAACTACAGGGACAAGAACTTCTTGTCTAGCTAGAATTGTTGATTGCTCAGTCTCACAATACTTGTTTAATACCAGGCTACAAGGTATTAAATTATAACCTATTCCTATGCTAAGCACGATCGTCCTAAGCTAAATTCTACCCAGGGAGCCTTCCGAATAATTTCTAAACCAAGTATTTGCATACGTAGAACTCAAGTACGTTAGTGCTCGTGGTATTTTATTACACATCTTGTAAACTTTGTACATATTTACATAATAAAACCCGTACATGTTCCATATTATCGATTATTACTTTTATTATTATGGTAAGTCCTACGAAAGAGTACAAACATTTTATCTACTAGCTCTTACCCGCGGCTTCGCCCGCATGGTCAAAGAGAATTATCAATGAGATGTTTAACATACGTGACTAATTACTGGTGGATAAATGTAGTAAATAAAGCATATGTTTTAATCAGGAAGTAGCATTTGATAGTGTGATTCTGAACTTGCAAATGAATTTTACTAACGCCATCTATTACCAACTTTTGGAACTACTAAATATCTAGCAACTAACAAAACATCGATATTCTCATGGGAATGAGAGAGCGCGGTAAAAAGTAGCCTACGTCACTTGTCCACGTCCTTAGGCGGCAGTGACCACTTACCATCAGGTGGACTGCATGCTCGCTTGCTACTTCAGTCAAATAAAAAAAAAACATGAAATATTCGATACGATTAAGTGTGAGAGCAAACATGGGGTGAAAAAATGACATACTCGATGAACATTCGAGCACTTGACGAGCCATAAAAACTTTTTAACAAAAAATATCTACCGACTTCCATGTCACAAAAAAGTAAAAAATAATTTAAATATATTTTGGTCTAGAACATACTCAGTACTTAGTACATAGTCCTGAAGTCGGTGCTCGACATATTTCGCTGGACGACGGTAACTACGTCCTATATGAGCACCGACTTCAGAACTATGTACTAAGTACTGAGTATGTTCTAGACCAAAATATATTTAAATTATTTTTTACTTTTTTGTGACATGGAAGTCGGTAGATATTTTTTGTTAAAAAGTTTTTATTTTACACTTTTTAGTGACTATATTTTTATGTTTGTATTTAAATAAAGCCTCTAAGTTTGCTTTGTGCATCTACATATTCACAAAAATTAAACATAAAACACTTTTACAATTCATACAAACAGGGCGCCCCCTCTGGAAGTACCCCTCCATCATCAGGGTTGAGGAGTTGAAGGTCAAATTTTTCATCTTATATTGTTGCTTAGTAATCTTATAACATATACGTTAGTACCAGGTGGCTAACTTCTATGGCTCAGGCTTGCAGTACCCTGCATCATCAGGGTTTAGGAGTTGAAGGTCAAAATTTTAATTTTGTGCCTCTGTTTGGTATTATTTTTACATACCCGTAAGCACCAAATTGCCAACTCCTATGGTTTAGAATTGAAGTACCCCTTCATCATCAGGGTCGAGGAGTTGAAGGTCAAAATTTTAATTTTGTGCCTCTGCTTAGTATTATTTTTACATAACCGTAAGCACCAAATTGCCAACTCCTATGGTTTAGGATTGAAGTACCCCTTCATCATCAGGGTTGAGGAGTTGAAGGTCAAATTTTTGATTTTATATTTTTGCTTAGTATTTTCTTTACATAACCGTAAGCACCAAATTGCCAACTTCTATGGTTTAGGATTGAAGTACCCCTCCATCATCAGGGTTGAGGAGTTGAAGGTCAAATTTTTCATCTTATGTTTTTGCTCAGTAATCTTATAACATATACGTAAGCACCAAATGGCTTATTCCTATGGTTTTGGCTTTAAGTACCCCTGCATCATCAGGGTTGAGGAGTTGAAGGTCAAATTTTTGTCCCATGAATTTGCTTAACAATTTCATTATATATTCGCAAACATCAAACGACCAACTTTTATAGTTCAGGCTAGCAGTACCCCTGCATCATCAGGATTGAAGAGTTGAAGGTCAAATTTTTCATAGTAAATACCTACATAGTAATTTTATTCTATATTTTACTCAATTGGACTTCTCCAGCTAAGGTTCGGCCGACTATCACTAATTTTATTATTTTGCTCCAAAAAGTTGAAGATCCTATGATTAGAACCTTATCAAACTCTTATCAGACTACCCCTGGAGTACATCCTTTCTAATAAAAAAAGAATCATCAAAATCGGTTGGCGGGATATTGAGTTATTCATACATTTATCGCGTACATTGAAAATGCAAATTTAAGACTTATGCGTTTTTCTTATGGATGCCCTAGTCAAAAAAATACTAAAAAAAAATGGGACCCTATGACACGCACTACCTTCCAATAAAAAAAAAATCATCTAAATCGGTTCACCCAGTCCGGAGAAATGAGGTAACAAATATAAAAAAAAAAAAAAAAAAAATACAGACGAATTGATAACCTCCTCCTTTTTGGAAGTCGGTTAAAAATGAAAACAAGTAATGTTGTTAAATTATTGAAAGAAAATACCCAAATTTATAAAAAAACGTATTTACCCCTAAATTTCAATTACGTATTTCTACGTCTTATAATAGTTTACGAGTATTTAATTTAACGCTTTTTTGTATTATGCCTCCAAAATAATTAGGTAAAAGTATATAAAATTATCTTTATATACTTGTAATGGATAGACCATAGCCATGCATCTGTGATTGACTTGAGCCACAACACATTTTTTTTTGTTTTATCAGAGGAATACCTTTACACACACCCACTCCTGCCATCGCGGTCTAAGCCGCGACGTTAGTTTCATTACTATTCATTATAATTGCACCTACGTCAATTATATTTCAGTACTTATTTCAGTTACCTACCGTACTTAACAAATATGCATTACACAGCCTGTAAGTAAAACTGTGTCTCACTACGTCAGGCTTTTAAGGTTACTTTAAAAGTCTAATCGGATGTTTGTGTTAAATAAACACTTAATTAAATTGCACGTATGCGTTGTACAATGAATCCGAAAATAAGCGGCTCTGCTTAATAAATCAGTGCGGCTGACATGAATTATTGCTACGCGTTAATTTATAGCTGTTCCTTATTTTGTCTTACGTAAGTGGAATGTATGCATACACTGAAACAATTAATTTGGATAGATTGTGTGTCTGATTAACATTTCAGAACGTTGTGTAAACTAAGTAGTTCATGCCTGTGGTTTTGGCCGCTTTTATTTATATTGTCTTAATTTCAAATCGTCGTGTTCTAAACAGTATTACCATAATCTATAAAAGCGGAGGGAGATCTCCCGCCAGGCTAGGTGGTCATGCCTGGAGAGCGGCCGTGCTCCGACAGTCTTTGTCCGGAAATTGTATGCAGGGTATTGAGAATACTTCGATAGCGTGTTTCAGAATACTAGTAGCGCCATCATTTGACGAGTTGCGGGAATTCGCCACAACGGCAAAAAAATATTTTTGTTGTATGTTAGTTATCCTCTTTGAGACAAATTGGCAATACGCTAAACTTTGTATTTGTTGTTATAGCGGCAACAGAAAGGCATCATCTTTGAAAATTGCCGCTACCACGGTCTATGGAATAAAGCCCAGTGACAGACAGACGGACAAACAAACATTGGAATCTTAGTAATAGGGTTTCGTTATTACCCTACTACCGTTGTTACCCAAAGCAGCAAGAGTTATTATTGTGAAAGAGTGTTGTTTATTTTCCTATCTGTTTATCTATATATTATCTATATATTACTTAATACGTGAGCAAAAACTTGTGATCCGTTTTTAAGATACTAGCCAACAGATGGAAAAGTATGGAATTACGCACGGTTATAGTTGATGTAGAGAAGGATTACGTAATGTTATTTTTTTTTTATAAAACATACATAAAATCAACTAAAAACACATTACACACTCTACGCTGCATTTGATACAAACGCTTACATAATAAACGAAATAGAACATTCAATGTATTCCTATGAAAACACATGACGTCAAAAATGTCAAATGTCTTTTTCGAAATACCCGCTATTGCTTTTAAATGCATCTTAGCTACTTAAACCTCTTTTTACATTAAACGAGTGCGTTCAAAATAACTAAATTTGAGAAATATTCGTGGTACTTTGGACAATATGAAGTTTAGTTTTTTAATTTAAATTACGTTCGAATTTCAACCGTTGCGACGGATGACTAGTTAAATTGGAATGGTCCATCTGACAGTTTTATTTTTAATAATATTTTAGGAAACTAAAATGCAGTTCACCTGATGGTAAGTAGTCACAGTCTCCCATGGACTCCTGTAAACAACTTCATATAGAACATGAAGTTCCATCTAAAGTAAATTACAGATGCGTTGCTACCCCCGAGGACTGAGATGATCGCGTCATATGAAAGTTTTTTTTTTTTTTATTTGACTGAAGTAGCAAACGAGCATGCAGTCCACCTGATGGTAAGTGGTCACTGCCGCCCATGGACATCTGTAATCAACTTCATACAGAACATGGGTTCCATCTGAAGTCAATCACAGATGCGTCGCTACTCCCGAGGACTATGACGGTCGCCTGATGTGAAAGTGTGCCGGCAACCACACCCTTCCATTGAAACGCAACAACTGCTTCACGCTAGTAATAGGTGTGGCGGTTGTATTTCCCCGGGCGAACTGTAGTTCTTTGTAGGTGGTAGAACCAGTGTACTGGTTCTACCACCTACAAAGACCAAGAATATGGTCAAAGCAGCCATGCATACCAGTGATCAATATAAATATATATAAAATGTCTGTATAAAGTATCTACAAAGTACCAAAACCCACGACTACTACAATAAAGCGACATTAAGTTATTTTTATAAACGGTAGTATAAAATAAAACCATTTATAATAAATATTACCACTATCATAATTACCAAACTGACAAATAAATGCAGACGAAACGTTGTAAAAGACTGCAGCATCATGTAGGCTTAATCTCTGAACCGCTGTATTTATTGACTCCACGAGGGTGCAATTTGGCAAGCATTAGCGTTATTCGGTGTCGCCAGACGCATAAAACCCGATAAAGTACTACAAATGGGTGCAGTTATTGGTGGACTGCGAAAGCGTACAAGGTAATTCCGTAACATTATGGTTTTCGACGTAATTTTATACAACAAACATACGGAATACATACAATTTTACTCAGGAGTCAATGTGTCTTCTATATATGAATACGTGAAGCAAAAATTTGTAATTCGTTTTTAAGATACTTGCCTCAGACTGAGGAGTATGAAATTACGCACGGTTATAGTTGATGTAGAAAGGGATTGCGCAATGCTAATTTTTTTTTCGAATAATGCATAAAACACACATAAAATTAACTAAAAACACATTACAGACACTACCCTGCATTTGACACAAACACATACATAATAAACGAAATAGAACATTCAATGTCTTACTATGAAAACACATAACCACAAAAATGTCAGATGTCGTTGTCAAAATACCCGCTATTGCTTTTAAATGCACTTTACCTTTAACGGGTGCGTTCAAAGTAACTCGAACATTATTACGATATAGGTATTTGAATTTGAGAAAAATTCGTGCTACTTTTGAATTATGGATTTTATGAAGTTAAGTTTTTTAAATTCAACTGTCGAATTTCTACCTTAATTTAAATTAAAAAACTACAACTTTAATGAAGCGACATTGAGTTACTTTTATAAAAGGTAGTTGAAAATATGCCGCTACTACTATCATAATTACCAAACTGACAAATAAATGTAGACGAAACGTGCTAATTACGTTTCGTCTATATTATACACGGAATACAATTTTACTCAGGAGTCAAGGTATTTTGTGTTAGTTGTCTTATTAAAAACGATAATAGTCCTAATATTATAAATGCAAAAGTAATGAAGATTATATGTATTTCTTACTCTTTCACGCATATTGCTGATATTTAACACACGACCTTGATTAAACACATAAGATACATATTCACGAAAATAACCTAGTTTATATGAGTGGAAATAGGATCAAAAAAGTAGGTTAGCTTTACAGGTTAGCAGAAAAAGTAAACAAATTACGTATTTTTTAAATGGTCACTGCTCGAGTCGATTACAGATTTTTCTATAAGAAACTGAGATAGATCGGCTCGTATTATAATATCTGCTAACCTTTAATTCGTAATAGCTCACTGATTTTACGATGGAAATAGGAAAATAAAAATAGGTGCAGCAATGGAGCAAAAGAATTACAACGGTTTCTATCACATTTTAAAACTTTTATTTCCAAGTTAAGTAAGTATTTACAGATAAACGAACAAACAAACAGATATATAAATTAAACAGTAAATATTTTAGTTGGGGCATGTGATTTGTGGCTTACTAAATGATTCAATAGATCAATTAGAATTAAGAAACTACTCTGAGTTATTTGAAATTCATTCGACGTCGCAATTGTTTACAGTAATATAATTAACTGCATTCCCAAAAGTGTTCTTTTTCAGTCTGTCAGTTAATTCCCAATTCGCTTTTTATAAATGACAATAGCGCGCAAATTTAATAACCTTAAAGACTTTGGCAGTCTTTGAGGAACATTACGCGCAAAATTTGTTAATTACGACGGAAATTAAAAATTCCTCAATCTCATTACCGGCCGGGGGCTGTGCATCGCATTACATTAAGTTGCCAAAAACAAGCGTTCGTTGTACAAGTTTTAATTGCCTCGCGGGCTACAGCGGCCCTTAATTAAAATATTACTTCGGAGACAAAGAGGAATGCCGAAAAGATTAGCGGTTTTGTTCGGTGTAGTCACGGCAATGTCGATACTTTCGACGCCGCTTAGGACATGCTGTAATAATTGTGATACAATTAGTGCTTGTAATTCAAGAATAATTCATTCAAAAAGCATAACCTTTTGTGATTCTATTCCAGGGGGACCACTGTCATACATATATCTGCTAACAACTTTCAAGAGGTACACTTCATCGTGGGAGGGTCACCAGGTCATATGGGGTTTTTACCTACTAAACCCCATCCCGACAATAGCCGTCTCGTCGGTACGAAAAGGACTCTGGACTTGCCAAAAAACGCAATCAGAGTCCTATGAACGAGTTGCCCTAACTTGAGAAAAGCAGCATTTTTTGTTCTCGAGGGGGAGACCTTCAAAAGGTTATGTGGGATTTTGCACCGCATTAAATCCGGGATCCACCAATTCGCACTTGGCCAGCGCGGTGGGCTATGGCCTAAAACTGTCTCATACTAGAAGACCACTGTCCAGCAGTGGGACAGTACTGGATTGCACCCCAAATCTGGGATCCGGGATCTCCGAAGAAACGCAACCGGAGTCCTCTGAGCAAGTTGCCCTACCGGGCTCCTCCCAGGAGAGTGGCTCGGCCCACCGCTCCATTTGGTGTTTACGACGGTATGCGACCACACATACCGCCAACCGTCCCGGGGTCACCTAAGTAATTGAAAGATTCGACAACAACTCTGGAAACTCCATTTCAGTCGCCTCCAACGACAGGTAGATCATAGAGTAGCCCTATCTAATCCCGGAACTACATGATGTTGGACCCACCGCAATCACATTCGAGCACCCACTCTTTCTGGCCTCAAACCTGAAAGCCCCCTTTCTGTTGCCCTTACGACAGGCAGATAATACCGTAGCCCTATTCCGATCGTAAATTACCGGGACGAATGGCGACATACCTACGATAACGTTACTTACATACATTTTGGTCATCAATATTTCTTTCATTAAATTTTTCTTGAATAAGATTACTTAGCGTCTTATTAATCAAACGTCATAGACAGACTTAACATTAACGAGAGTAAGCTTTCCGAACACGAAGATGTGAAAAATGTTTACGAGGAAACAATTTAACGCTATTGTTGAAAGTTTGTGCAACGTGTTTTGAATATTTCATTGTAATAACCGCAATGTGCTAGCAATTATTTTATTGTTCAGGAATTAAAGGTACTTTCTACAGAAATGGGGCAAAGTGAAACTGTAAAATTCTGGATCCAACAAAAGTCTGATAGAACAAGATAAGCGATAAACGTTAATGTTTTACGCTGTAATAATTCGGTTTACTTGTATTATAAAAATGTACTGTTAATAATGTAACAAATTGTAGGTACAAAGCAAGTCCAAAACGGTAAGTCAATAATAATAATCATTCAAATCTCAATAACAATAAATTTTATTTACCTTATTTCTAAGTTTGAACTATTTTAATTTATAAACATATTATTTTTTCGTATACTATTAGGTGCATATTAAGTAATTTATTTATAGAAAAATAGTTAAATCTTATAGTAAGGGCAGTTACAAATCAAAAATCTTATCTATTAAATTTTATAAATCTCCACCATATAATAGCCATATTTTACAATGAAAACTGCCATAGTTTATTATCAGTAAAAAATGTTCATCGCTTACCCGCTCAATGTGTGACAGCTCGAAATACAAGAGTAATTATTTTCACTGAACACTGATGTTGTCGACCCATTTTAACCAGAACTTTTTGTTTGACGGTGTGTAAAACCCGTTTATTATTCTGGAAAATAATAGACTTTTTAATCTTGTTAGTGCTCTCTGGTAGTGTGAAACAAACAGAGGGATTATGATGAAATTGCCGTAACATTTTTGTGATGGAAATAGCAATTTGCAAGGTTGTACGAGTATGATTCAACCGGGGAGGTCAATTTCTAGGTTGAAGAAGAACGTTCTTTTTGAAGGGTTGCCACTGATATACGGGGACCATCTCAATCCTCAAAAGTAACATGGCATTTGTGATTGACTTGAGATAAAACCCTGATCTTTATGAAGTTGCTTACAGGTTTCCGTAGACAGCAGTGACCTTTGAGCACCATGGACATTTGATTAAGTCTTACAAAAAAATCTGTATTGTCGTTAACTTGCACTGACATTGTTATAAATTTTAGTTAGAGCCGTGATATGAATAATTTCGATAACTAGAATCGAATACAACCAGAAAATAGATAAAGCCCATGGATTCATTAGTTTTAATGACAAACTAATGACCATCTAAAGATAACAATTGGGACCGAGGATACTTTTCTTGCGCTTTTCTATCAGGGGACTTGTTAGTCCCCTAATAGAAAAGTGCAAGAAAAGTATCCATTAATAGCGACCCATCAATATATAACCTTCAATCAATCATCAATTGTCACCAATATCTAATCGTATCCTACGTTCCCTAAATACATACTTCAGGCTCTATCAAGAGAAGATGGTAGGTGGTAGAACCAGTGTAGTTCGACCGGAGAGGTACCACCGCCACACCAATTTCTAGCGTATAGCATTTCTTGCGTTTCGATAGAAGGGTGTCTTTGCCGGCACACTTTTTATATAAAGCGACCATACTAGTCCTCGGGAGTAGCAATGCATCTGTGATTGACTTCTGATAGAATCCATGTTCTATATGAATTTGGTTACAGATATCCATGGCAGTGGCAGGCAGTGACCAATTCGCCCTGTAGTTCCGGGATCAGAATAGGGCTACGGCATCCCCTGCCTGTCGTAAGAGACGACTAAAACGGGTTTCCGGGGTTAAAGACGGCTAGAGTGGGAGCTCGAACCGTTTGGTCAGGCAATCCCGGGAAGAACGGCGGTATGTGTGGTCGCATACCGTCGTAAAGACTAGACGGAGCGGTGGGCCCAGCCGCCCATCTGGGAGAAGCCCGATGGGGCAACGCGCTCGGAGGATTCCGGTTGAAGTCGTTTCGAGATCCCGGAGTCCTCCTTTTCAGCGCTGAGGACGGCCACCGGGGGGGTTGTAGTGCGGTAAAAATCTCACATGACCCTGCGTCGCTCCCACAGCGTCGGGTACCTTTCGAAGGTTTCCCCCTCGAAAACAAAAAAAAAGGCAGTGACCAATTACCAACAGGTGGACTGCATACTTGTTTGCTACTTCAATCAGATGAAAAAACCTACACAAGCCGTAGAGAAACCCGCTCTTCAATTAAAACCATTTTAATAACATGACATGAAATACAAATCGAATGTAAATGCTTGTTTGAGAATGATTAAAAGAATTCCCACAACACGTGAAACTCGAATATGTAATAAAGGCAAGCTATTATTCCCCGCAGTATTTGCATCAACATAAACTCCTACGTGCCTCTTCTTCAGTGACAGGCAGATTCCTTCTCCAGACAACCGACTCGTAATATTCCGGATTCCATTCCGAGTGCAGAAAACAGTGCAGAGACGGGAATTTATCTGATTTTCTCTCCCCGGAATTTTAGTAAGTAAAACAGAAACGCTTTGGGTAGTTTTGTAGTGTTTCCGTTGTTATAAGTGAAGTTTTATTCTAATACTCCTATGAACGTCTATTAACATCTTAGCGTACGTTTTTTTATCTGTCTGAAGTAGCAAACTAGCATGCAGTCCACCTGATGGTAAGTGGTCACTGCTGCTCATGGACACCTGTAATCAACTTCATACAGAACATTTGTTCTAACCACACCAAAGGTAACCACACCTTTCCATCGAAACGCAAGAAATGCTTCACGCTAGAAATAGGTGTGGCGGTGGTACTTCCCCGGTCGAACTACACTGGTACTACCTTTGAAATAATTATCATATTTTTTTATTATTATTATTTACTTATATAATGCAATCTGTTATTAAGAAAAACATTTAGCAATAGTTATACTATAAATTAATTACCTAATTAATTTAAATCAATCTTAGAAATTATTGATCCTATCAAGTAACAATGCTGCAGAGCTCTATACAAAAAATTGGCATCAATATTGCACGCGTACGAATACATCCGCATCGTATACAGTCTGCTTGCAAAATTATAGTGTTATGCGTCTGGCAACATAGAGTTAAAATAATGGATACGTTTCCACAAAGTGCAAGTTTAAAAAAATAATATACTACCTCAAATACAAGATACGGTTAATATAAACAGAATGATTAGGTTTTAGTTAAAATTCAGGGTTAAGTTAAATAAGTGATAGTGCAATAATTTTTCAGAATTTATAATAATTTAAACAGAATACTTTAATGATAATCGTATAGTATCTTGGACTTGCTTATATAACAACAAAAATAAACACTAAGTTTTAAGTGATGCTTAAATGCACTTGAATATAAACATTCCTAATCGCAATCTGCAATCGATTCCAAATAACATAAGAACCGTACCTAAATTCATTTCAGAACCTACTTTCTCCGACGAATAAAAAACGTCCAAAGATCGAAAGGAAGTTTATAAGTCATTTTACCACATTCTTCACACCAGAACACTTAAATTTAAACTGTCAATGCTTCAATTTAAGTATAAACTTGTTCTAAAATGAACCAAATAGTGTAGAATATTTGTTTATCGCAACATTATCGCAGGCTGCAAATCCCTACTAAAGAGTGGGCATATTAACGTAGAAACTGACTTTCGGCTTAAAGGCAGATCTAGATACTTATATCTTTGACTGGCAACACAAAATAATGCTAATACCAAACTACACCCTGGTGAAGCCGATAAATAGTCGGATGGAGAGATTATGCTAATATATCGTGCTATCTTCTATAGACATGCCTGCTAGTAATATATTAAGTAATCGAGGTTTATATTAGTAATTAAGTCCGACCACTATGTATAAATATATCTTAAAATATTAGCATATAGTTTCAAAGAGGATTTCTCAGTTTATTTGCTTATCACACTTTCGGTCGAAACGTCTTAAATTTATTCAACCACGATCCCTTTTGAAGTTTACTGCTGAAATCCACCTCTCGTTTGACAATTTTCGCTCATACTCAGCGCGCCTGGCAAGCGTGTTGGTGACTGCAGGGGCAATTGGTATAAAACAAGAAAGTGCTCTTGCCCATTTTCGCCTTCTACGATATCCATGGAAAGATTTGAAGGAGGTAGAACCAGTGTAGTTCGACTGGGGAAGTACCACCGCCAGACCTATTTCTAACGTGAAGCATTTCTTGCGTTTTGATAGAAGGGTGTGGTTGCCGGCACATTTTCACATGAGGCGACCATCATAGTCCTCGGGAGTGGCAACGCATCTGTGTTTGACTTCAGATAGAACCCATGTTCTGTATGAAATTGATTACAGATGTCCATGAGCAGCAGTGACCACTTACCATCAGGTGAACTGCGTGCTCGTTTGCTACTTCAGTCAAATAAAAAAAAATAAAAAAAATGGAGAACGGTGCTATTGAAGACTTATGACATGGTGGGACGATAATGGGTTGGCCATTATTGCCCCACTGCTGGGTACCGGTCTTCTCTCAGAATGAGAGAGTTTTAGGCCATAGCCCACCGCGCTGGCCAAGTGCGAATTGGTGGACTTCACATACCTCCGGATTGTTTTTATAAAGAACTCTCGGATGCGTAGGTTTTTCATGATGTTTTCCTTCGCCGAAAAACAGTGATAATTAATTTCTAATACGCACATAATTTTGAAAAATCAGTGGTGCGTGCCTGAGTTTGAACCTCGGATATCTCGATCGAGAGGGCAAGTTTCAACGATTAGGATATCACTGCTTTAGCCGATGCCCTATTAAATGTTAATTATGGACGCTGCTTGTATCGACCAAATTTGGTAATGATGACCCACGTGGTAGGACGGTTAAAATACCAGTCTCACACCCAGTGGCTTCCAGGTTTGATTCCCGGCAGGACAGATATCTGAATGATAAGTTTATATTTTTGTTCCTGGTCTGGGTGTTTGTGTATTCGTCTTTGTATGTGTCTATGGTACCTATAATAAAGGAGAAATGCTTGGTGAGGTGAGTTGAGGTGTGGGTCTTTGAGTGTAGAAAGCGCTTATTGTTTATCTTTTATATAAAGCTGTTTGAATAGCAAACAGAAATAATCTAATCTAAATATAAACAGTTTATAAATCCAACTCAAATAAAATCAAGGAATGAAAATAAAATACTTTAATACATTTCGTATACAATAAAAAATAATAAAATCAAAATCGGAGTATAGGTACACAGTAAAATCGAGGGTATTAAATAATAAAAAACCTTCACATTTCTACTGACTTTTATACAGTGAACACACAAAGATACATAGTCTGGTCCACAGAGAATTGCACTACGAAAAGTATTGAATAAGCAGAATATGTTATTTTGAAATTAACATGACCCGATACGAGCACAATTTCGATTGTCAACCAATGTGAAATCCAATGCAATTGCATGTTCATTTTTCCAATTTTTTACCTCTCGTTGTCGATATTTCACGTCCAGTTTTGATTTTCTCCGTGCAAAGGAAATATGAAAATGTGTTTTTTTATTTCATATTCTGATATTCGTATTCGTTTACGAGTAATATATTTAAACGAAAAGAATACTCACATTTTATTTCACTTAATTATTTTTATGATTCGTTGCTGTATTTAATTTTTATAGCTAATTATTTAATTTGTATGTTGCTCTAATTCCTTATTCTGATTTTTGCACCCTATCTTATCTCTATTTTCTTCTTTATTCTAACTCCGAACCCTAAGGTTGTCTGGAAGAAATCGCTGTTTAGCGATAAGACCACCTTTTGTATTTCAACATTGTAATTTCATTGTATTAACCAATTTTTTTTGGTACAATAAAGCATATTATTATTATATTATTAATCATAGTAATGCCTCCATCTATCCATCCATCAGCTCTTTGAGGTCCACTGCTGGACATAGGCCTCCCCTAAATGACGCCACTCCAACCGGACCTGTACCTTCTGAATCCAACGGTTTCCCGCCGTCTTCTTCAGATCATCTTCTTAGTAATGCTTGAACTACTAAAATTTGAATAATAAAATTTGGAAAATAGATTCACTTTATGATGTAGACTATCCACTAATAAAAGTTTTTGATGAAGACCTAAGAAGGGATAAATCATGTAGTTACACAGACTATTTGTTTAAGTAAATACTAATAGACTCGTCCTTCAAAAAGTCTTGATAGATGCTGAAGCTGAAAGATACAACAGCAGTAGATGAACTGGTAGCTTCGTAAGACGTTGCTTTCTCATATACTAAATGTCTAAGTCTCCTTCCAAGAGAATAAATCTACAAGAGACGGACTGGTGCTAAGAATCTCCAAAGCAAATTTGTGATCGTTATCAAAAACATTTTAAAATCAGGAAAACATGTTGTTCTTTCACTCATGCTGGAATGAAATAAAAAATTCGATCCCATTCCAAATATTCAGACGAATAATAACCAAACCCAATCTGATTTTCTGTGCCGTACGTACGCTCACCTGCGGCCAAATCATATTGAAGCGCTCTCTTAATCTATATAACTATTCACAAATCATACAATTTCAAGGTGATAAAATTAAAGGTATACGATTAAAGGGTGTGGTTGCTGGCTCAATTTCATTTGTGCCGACCGTCATCTTAAAAGTAGCAATGCATCTGTGATTAACTTCATATAGAACCGCAGTTCACTATAAAGCTGCGTATAGATAAGGGCGACAGTGACCACTAACTACCAGATGGACTACATATATTTCCTTTTTATCTAAACGAAGTAGTGCTCGTTTAGCATGCAGTCCACCTGATTGTAAGTGGTCACTGCCGCTCATGGACATGTGTATTGGGTGACATGGGTTCTATCTAAAGTCCATCACGGATGCGTTGCTACCCCCGAGGACTAAGATGGTTGCCGTGTAAAAGTGTGCCGGCAACCACACTCTTCCACCGACACGCTAGAAATAAGTGTGGCGGTGGTACTTCCCCGGTCGAATTACACTGGTTCTACCACCTTTATTTACTTCAAAATAACTCTTTTTTAAGCTTACATAGCTGCACCTGCACGACACTAAAATAGGAATATCATATTTTAAGCTAACAGTCTATTTCACTATTAATTTTAAGAACGACGGAATCTGATAAACAAGTTGCGTTTGGAAGTTTAAAGAAAAAACCCCGTAAGATGTCCCCAGGCTTTTCTTTATTATGTCCTGTAATTATTATTGTTGGAATTAGCACCCACATTGTGTTTAATATTGGTTATCCTACACGTTATACAACAAAGTTAATTTGTTGTTTGCTGGATCGTACGACAGTCAGCGCGAGTTGGGAGGTCTACTCTGTATATCGGCCAATAAATTTTCAATCATTTTGAATGTAAATTTGAATTTATATAAA
Source organism: Spicauda simplicius (assembly GCA_949699795.1). Taxonomy (NCBI): domain Eukaryota; kingdom Metazoa; phylum Arthropoda; class Insecta; order Lepidoptera; family Hesperiidae; genus Spicauda; species Spicauda simplicius. The sequence continues at coordinate 4,391,312 of OX453068.1, forward strand.
ATAAACAAACAATAATGGACAATAATGGGTTGACGATAATGATGATGATGATAAAATAAAAAAGTTGATTGGTTAAATTAACTGAAAATATATATATTTCACTAATCTTATCACGGAACTGATCTAGTTTATTAAGTAACAAGTACTCACTAAGCTACTTGTTATTTCTTTACTACCAATACTTCAACCTAGCTCAAAAAATATCAAAAAATAAATTGACAAATTATTTTTCTAATATGGATTTACTACGTTTTATAGAAGATATATTAACATCAAGGGATGACATATCTCTCAGAGGAATCGAAGTATTTGTAATTAATATTGTGTGAAAACACGATATCTTTAATCCTATTTAAGATTGACTTAAAATGAATATCAACAACAATTGCAAATTACCATTACTGAACTTCATCGTACTAATCATACTTCATACTAATATTATAAAGGCGAAAGTTTGTATGTTTGTTAGTTCTTTACGGCTGGAGCGATTTTCATAAAACTTGACAGGGAGTTAACTGACACTCTGGATTAACATGTAGGCTACATTTCTCTGTAGGAAAATATCTCATTCCCACGGGACAATCAATACATCGATTTTTTAAAAGCTGCGGAGTACAGCTAGTGTGTATATAAATTTAAAAACCATGAATTATTATTCGCCAAGAATTCGTTATCCGAAACTTTGAACGAAACTTCGGATGTCTCTTAGAGTCGACCTCCAGGTCGGAATGACCGAGCAGACCGCGCTGGCGGACCGCCAGTTGCATTTGCCAGGGCTCTATGAATTTTATGGTGTACACGTATATGTGTACGATCTTTGCTACGACAAAAAGTCGCGTGTAGTATCCCTTCAAATCGATAGCTTTTGCCAAGATCAGTAGCCGAATATCAGACAGAGAAACAAAAGTATTTTATATGTATCTCCTCCAACAATATGTGCCAACAATTTGCATGGAAAATATGGTTCATACACATATAACTGAATAAAAACGTTATATATAGAGGAGAGCCATTTTCACTATGTTAATTTCAACATTCATAATATTTTAATTTTTTTTTTGGCGAAAGAAAGAAAGTCTTGTTAGAACATTTAACAATTTTTTTTTACGTTAAATGCAATGATTAATAATTACATGAATTTGCATATCAACTTATTTTATTTTGTACAGAACACTCGTTAAAGTATTTAACAAGAATATTTCAGATCACCTGCTATTCCCTATAAATACTATCTATTCCCTATATATACTTTCCCTATAAATAATATAATACGATGTAAAATGTAGCTTGGCTACTAACAAATGAGATCAATATAAAATTTAATTCTGGCTAGAATAAATTAGTTTAAAAGTTCCTTACAGTCTGTGAGTCTCAGTGCACGACGAGCAAAATTCCCATTGCCCTAACAAATGCAATGTACGTTCCGTCGTATGCAAATGCACGTTGCATTTTAATTCCCATTTTGAGTTGAACTGTCGCACAAGTACATATACTTGAAAGAAAACTAAAGTGAAAGAAAACTTACCTACTCATAAGTATGTAAGTTTTCTTTCACTTTTTAAAATAAATGAAATATACTTGTACCACATAAAATAATATACAGACATTTAAGGATTTTTAATTCTCACTCGTTATTTAGGGTTCTAAATAAAAACATAGCGAAGTTATTAATTAAAATTGTTTTTCTTTTAAACGAACCCAACTATTAAATTCGATATTTGATTCAAGAATAGAATAAATTAGGTTAAAAGTTCCTTACAGTCTGTGAGTCTCAGTGCACGACGCGCGAAATTTCCATTGCCCTAACAAATGCAATGTACGTTCCGCCGTATGCAAATGCACGTTACATTTTAATTCCCATTTTGAGTTTTACTGCCGCACGAGTGTACGTAAGTTTTGGTTTCACTTTTAAATTAAATATGTATATTTATCATAAAATAATATGCATATATTTATACATATACATAAACAATATTACTATTTTATTTTAATAGGCTATTGCATAGCTTTTATCGCGGGCTTTGAGCGCGGTGACCGAATCAAAAAAATCCGTAACGAGAAAAACCTAACAACCCCCACTCCGCCTACCATGTAGCTCGGCCGAGCGTTCGCTTAACGTGTATGATCATATATGTTACGACAATACGAAGCTCGCACGGATCGAGACAAGCTGCTCGGAAATCGGACGAATATGTAAGCAGCTGTTTGTGAGAAAGTATATAGTATCAAAGAAAAAACTTGAATTAATATCAAAGAAAAAAATCTGCATACATAAATATATAAATGTAATTGCATAATTTGATAAAATGCTATGCAATAGTTTTACCGCGGCAGACCCCAAGTGTCGCACGTTTTTCTTAATTTAAGACACATATAAAGGAAACTAAGTATAAAGTTGACTAGCGTAATTTTAAATTTAAGTATCTAACGGAAATCATTACGTTAAAAAAATCTTGCAGCCTGTCTGGGCCAATTCCCATTGACGTAACATACACAAACTACATCGCGATACATGTAAATATTAAGGTGGCATTTTAAATGTAGGTTTAACCTTTACTGCACACGTAATTTATCCCATGGTTAATAAACGTATTCACCATAAGAGTTTGTAAGTGTGTATGTCTGTTACTTCCTCACGTCTAAACGGCTGGAGCGATTTTCATAAAATTTGGTAGGGACTTAGTTGACACCCTGGATTAATATGTAGGCTACTTTTTACTTTGGGAAAATATCTTATTCTCAACCGACAATCGATATATCAATTTTTTTGACGTGGGCAAAGCTGCGAGATTCAACTAGTATTAAATAAGTAAGTAAGTAAACGGTCTCATAAGCTGAAAAGTTTAAGAGTACTTCTAAATAAATTTACGTACATAAAAGAAGAGCGTAGATTACAATTGAAGACGTTACCTACCTAGAAAACACGAGCTTAATTACATATTTGCAATAGGATTGTAATACAAGTTACTTCAAAAAGTCCTCCACGATCTCGGGTTTCCGTGAAAGACGCACTGCCTTCCCGAAATTCCCGTTGCCTTAACAAATGCAATTTACATAGCACCCCGTATAATGCACGTTGCATATTAATTTCCATTGTAAGTTTAACTGCCATACACTGTAATTTGTTTACATATTTTAGGTCGGTCGTCAACCCATTATTGTCCCACTTCTGGGCACGGGTCTTCTCTCAGAATGAGAGAGTTATAGGCCATGGTACACCGCACTGGCCAAGTGCGGATTGGTGGACTTCACACACCTCCGAGAACTTTTTTTTTAAGAACTCTCGGGTGTGTAGGTTTCCTCACGATGTTTTCCTTCACCGAAAACCACATAAATCAGTGGTGCGTGCCTGGGTTTGAACCTCGGACCTCCCGATCGAGAGAGCAAGTTTCCATTGACCATTAGGCTATCACTGCTCATATTTTAAGTAAATAATATTATATAATAAAATGCACAGCTTTGTACATTTCGACGTTCATATTTATTTATTAGGAAAAGTTACAGCTTCTTAATAATAGAGGTATGCATTAATTATAACAAATAAAAAGCCGATTACAAGTTTTCACGTATAGAAGTAGTACCTACTAGAAAAAATTAGTAACCAGTTATAGCAAAAGAACTTAATATAGAACTATTTGGCAAATCGTAATTTGTGTGTACCTTAGTAGATTAAAATAGTTTACAATTTTAACAATAAAACTTAAGCACTATGTCTTGTTGAAAAAGTTACGAGTCATAGCCTCTTTTAGTTTAGGTATACTTGTGCAAAATAAGTATGCTGATAGTCTGAGTTTTGTTTGGTTCAGATTGAGGTTTCCAAATAAATTTTACTAAAGTTCCTCATAGAAGGGATCTCTTTAACTTACGCGGGCAAGTATCGCGTACATCTTATGTCCCGTATGTGCGAAGACCACCTTCATGTAGGTCCTCGAGATATAGAAGACGGTCAAACGAAACCTCGGTTATAAGCAGATTCGCAACATTTTAATGCTACCTAACTTGTTATCAGAACATTCTATACAGTAAGAAAAACAAAACGCTTAACATTTACCCTCTGACACGTAGCAAGATTAAACGGCTTGTTGCACTACACCTACAGGAATTAACCTACGATGAAACAGAACAATGTCTGCATACATAATTCAATATAGGTATATACTATTATAACTCATGCATGTACATTCACACACACACACACACACAAACGCAACCGCACGCGCGCGCGCGCACACACGCACACACACACACACGCACTTAAAAGAATGTAAAATAATTATACAATAATCTGTTTGTTAAATAACATGTGTATTATGTCTTGGTGGATGAGCGGGGTACCTGTAACACAGGTCTCGTACCTAGTACAGGGCTCTTGCGACTTGTTCAATGTGAATGTGTTAAATCAATAAAATATTTTTATTTTTTTTATTTTTATAGAACACGGATTCTACTTACGATTAGCCACGTAAATTCGCCCGCAGCTCCTCTTTCTTTCAGGATCCTGGCAAGGCTCCACGCGGTCCACACAGCACACACATCGATGTCCACACACATATCGATGAAGTTGATGCCGTCACTTTGATCCACCGATTTTTTAAAGAAATGATTTACACAAATAACACGTAAATTAAAGGTAATGAGTTTCACATATACTATTTTGCTACAGCCGGTTAGCGACGGTCGCTACAACAACTCTCCCGCCGCCATACTGCGGCGTCTATAAAACTACCCTCCAATAGAACAGATCGTATGATTATTTAAAATAATGCTATTGGTTTAAGACTTCAACCCGACAGCAAGTTGAAAATCATTCTATTAAATTTAGACCAAGTTAGATTTTAAACGGTTACGAAACAACGTCTATACAAATTTTAAATTGTATATTTTTTTGAATATACAACATTTTTTTTTGTATAACGTAATACGCTTTTGTTTGACGTATCTACAGTTTTTATTTTTACCCGACTGCGGGTGATGATTTGAGCATATGTACTATATATGCATAATGTCAAAATGACATTAACTCGTAAAAAACCTTAAAATCCCTACTAATATTATAAATGTGAAAGTAACTCTGTCTGTCTGTCTGTCTGTCTGCTACTTATTCACGCCTCCACAAATGAACCGATCTTTATGAAATTGGGCACACAGATGGTGTTGACCTCGAGAAAGGACATAGGCTGCTTTTTATCTAAAAAAATGGGTTGGAAGCGTTAAAATCGAGCATAAATGTTTGTTTGGAAGTTCGTTTTTGACAAAGTCCCATATTGACAAGTCCGTCAAGGGGTAAGATAGACTTACTTGAAACCTTATCTAAATAATAAAACATAAAAAAACATTGATTTCGAGTCGACAACATATATCCGTAAAATTCGGATTGTCGCGTATTTTGTTAAATTCAAATGTAAATATGTGTGACATGACAGTAGTGTGACATGACAGTAGCCCATAATGGCCGCCCGGATGTCATTCTAAATTAATTCAAAAATAATACGTATAAATTTGTAACTATCAATTATCTTATAAATAGATTTAATTCAAATTGATTTTAATTTAATTTATGAAATATTTCAATAATAAAAAAGCATCCGTTGACGCGCTGCGGCCGCGCAGCTTGCGACCTAATGTAAAATCGCTCTTAGAGTACAGGGATTCCCAATTGATAATTGGTTATTATAGTAAAATAGTTATTCGAATCCAATAATTCAAAGGCGATAAAATGTTTTAACATTGTTTCAAAATAAAATTATCGACTCCATTTGTCACTCCATGTTCATGTTACATAAATAGTTTCTTAACTATTATTGCATAAATAAAGTTATGTTATTGACCACACCCGTACATTTTTTGCGAAAATAAATATTAAGGACAAAATACAATTGATAGTCTTTTAAGCAAAATACTAACATTAATAAGTCGATCAGTATCTAAATAAGATATAACATTTATATCATGAATTATTATAATAAAGAAGCTTTTGCAACTTTTGTGATAAATAATTGCATTTATGAATATTGAAGCATGGTTGATGAACACTTGGCTCTAATAACAAACGAGCAAGGTCAATATTAATGTTCTTTTTATATTTATGATATGTTCATTATAAATAATGTTATAGAAAACATGCATTTAAATAACAACATAATATTTTAAATTAATTTTAGAATAACAGTGTGGTCAAAATAAGCCAAAATAGATGATGTTCTTAACTCATAAGTATGTGAATTTCGCATCTGTTATTAAAATCGTGATAGCCGTGTGGTGCCAAGTCGGGCGGATTAGAAACGCGAGGTCTGGGGTTCGAATCCAGGTCTTATGTACATTATTACTATTATTAATATTATTATAATCTGTAGTTTTCATAAATTCAAATTTTAGTATTATTTTTTTAATAACCAGCTCATTTTTAAATATTATTTAGTATCGGAAATGCAAAGCTTTCGCCCGCCTGGGAATCAATGTGTCACAAAGTTTATATGAAATTAATAGAGGTTTAACCTCTGTCAGGTAAAAGTACAAAATAATTTGGATTTACCTTGCCGACAAATTCAAATTTTAATGTAATGAACCACAAACAAGGCTTAATAAAGATAAACTATAAACATACCTGAGCTCCGCTTAAATGTTAGTAGAACCAAAATTAGTTTACGTATCATTGATACTGTCATTAGATTTTTAGTTTTAGTTAGATGCACTAGGAGGCACGGGTAAAACGTTTTTAATAAATTTACTATTAGCGAAAAATATAAGATCTGATAGAAAAATAGCTATTGCCGTGGCGTCGTCCAGCGTTGCGGCCACACTTTTAAAAAGCGGTCATAATGCCTGCCTATTCGCCTTTGAGCGTCCACTCAAGATTTGTAGCAACAATTTCTCTAACATTTTTAATATTTCAAATCAAAGGAATACTGGAAATTCAATGCGGGATTGTTATTTGACTATTTGGGATGAAGATTCTGTAGATACAGCCATCGAGATCGAAGACATTATCCAACAAAATTTTTGGATTCCTTCAACCCGCCTCCCGGTACTCCTCCACACAAACTTTTTTTTTAAATAAAAATACGCTTTCTATACTCAATAAAATAGAAAATTTCAACAATTTCAATTTCTACAATAGGCCCCACATTAGGACTTTTTCCTGTGTCGTGGGTACCATGGACACACAAGACGTATATAGAAACACCCAGACCCAGAACATGAATCCATTCAGATTCCTGTCTGGCCGGGAATCGAACCGGGTGTGGTAGCTGCTCCGCAACGCGGGTCGTCAAGGTTGTCAAATTAATGTTAAAAGTAGGTTCACCTATATGTAATCTTATTAAGAAATTTAACCAAATTACTTAAAATAGTATTTTTCAATTCATAAAAGTTAAAATCCATCTATGCGCTTTGGTTTAAATGTGGAGGCGTTGTTTGAAAAGATGTATTCCGATATTGTTAATGTGACCACTAAGACTGTAAATTGGTTCAAAATAGGGGTTTACGATATTCTGATTCGTCTTATTTTCATAACATTTTACATAACAATATGCACCTACCCACAAATACACACTTAAAATTCGTTTTTTCACTCTGTGTTTGTCCGGGTACCTAATCCTTGACCGGCTAAACTGATTTTTACGGGTTTTTTTACTATAGAAAATGTTATGGAACAACATGTAGACTACTTTTATCGTAGAATTCCCACTGAGTGGAGACATGCGCGGGAAATCTTTGCGATACATTGATTTGCTCGCGGGCGTAGCCGCGGGTACAGCTAGTAATAAATAAATTACTAAAAAGTAACTGATTTTTTTGCTTTAGCAATCGTTTTTTTAATTTACATGTTAATTTATGTTTGTACTATTTTAAAACTAATACTCTTGCAAGCATTTAACTTTATTTTATTTATTTATTTATAATTTTTGTACACAATCAATACATAAAAAAACAGACATTATAAACTTAAGTACAAAGGACTACTTATTTCAAGATGAAACTTTTTATGATTATTGTAAATACATTTGACAGGAATCTTCCACTTTAGGCCCTTCTGTCCTTCATAGATATTTGCAACCACAGCAACGTTTGTTTGCTTGCTTTTGCCATTACATTAATAAGCTATTAATTTGAAATTTCCTAGACATGCATACAGTTGTAAAAAACAAAAACAGGAGAGCATTGCATTGCCAGTATCAGACTGGCCTGACGCGTCGCTGGCGCGGCGCCAGTGCGGGTGTTGGCGGCATCTCTACTGTCATTGTACGGTCTTGCGTGTGAAGTCACAGTATATCGTATTATATATACTAGTCACCCGTCATATCGGTCGAAATTCGACCGTAATTTAAATTAAAAAACTAAACTTGATATTGTCCAAAGTAGTACGAATATTTTTCAAATTCAAATAAATTGTAATAATTTTCAAGTAATTTTGAACGCACCCGTTAAAAATAAAAAGAGGTTTAATTAGCTAAACCGCATTAAAATGCAATAGCGGGTATTTTGACAAAGACACTGACATTTCTGACGTTGTGTTTTCATAGTAATTGACTTGACACATTGAATGTTCTATTTCGTTTATTATTTATGTGTTTGTGACAAATGCAAGGTAGTGTCTGTAATGTGTTTTTCGTTGATTTTATGTATGTTTTAAGCATTATTTGAAAAAAATATTAACATTCTGCATTCCTTCTCTACGTCCACTATAACCTTGCAAAGTTTCGTACTAATCTGTCCGTGGCATATTACTTTAAAATGCTTCACAAGGCTTTGCTTCACGTACTAATATAAAGGTTTATCACGTGTATTGTACATTTATTGTATTAAAATTAATTACGTGTACCTCCAAGTAGCCTTCTAACTTCATTATTGAGATTTTTTTTTGCTGGAGTTTGACGCTGGAACCTACTGCGTCAGACCTGTACGGTGACTTATTATGACGTGACGTATTTGAAGATTTTAGATCTCTTCGTTAAACAAACTTGACACCAATTGTTACATAGATTTTGTCTTGCAGTATTTAGCATCATTTTTTTTGTTATCGTGGGGGAAACCTTCAAAAGGTACCCGACGCCGTGGAAGCGACGCAGGGTTATGTGGGATTTACCGCACTAAAACCCACCCGGTGGCCGTCCTCGGCGCTAAAAAGGAGGACTCTGGGATCTCGAAACGACTTCAACCGGAATCCTCTGAGCGCGTTTACCCATCGGGCTCCTCCCAGACGGGCGGCTGGGCCCACGGAGCGTTTGTACTTGGTCTTTACGATGGTAAGCGACCACACATACCCCGTCCTTCCCGGGATTGCCTGACCGAACGGTTCGAGCTCCCACTTTAGCCGCCTGCAACCCCGGAAGCCCCTTTTAGTCGCCTCTTACGACAGGTAGTGATGCCGTAGCCCTATTCTGATCCCGGAGCTACAAGGACGAGTATTCGCTGAAGGATATGAAGGTTATATGCGGCAACCATCTTAGTTATCGAAAGTAACAACGCATCTGTGATTGACTTCAGATAGAATCTCTGTTTGGTTCCCGGCCGGACATATATTTTTTTCGCCGTCAACCCATTATTGTCCCACTGCTGGGCACGGGTCTATTCTCAGAATGAGAGAGTTTAGGCCATAGTCCACTGCGCTGGCCAATTGCGTACTCGGGTGTGGAGGTTTCCTCACAATATTTTCTTTCACCGAAAAGCAGTGATAACTAATTTCTAATATACACATGAATCAGTGGTGCATCCCCGGGTTTGAACCTCGGACCTCCCGATAGAGAGGGCAAGTTTCAACCATTAGGCTATAACTGCTCCGATATTTTTTTAAGAGTTATGATCTGAGTGTGTTGTCTATTCATCCTTGCGAGTGTGCATGGCAACCACAACACAGGACAAATCTTAGAATATGATTATCATATGCTAAGATTTGTCCTGTGTTGTGGTCGCGAGTGTAGGCAGAGCGTAAAATCCTTTAAAGAAATATAAAATTTTATAACCGACTATGCAAATGAGACCACGAGCGTATAAGCTCATTTAGAAAATAAAGGTCTACCCAACTTGCCTCTTTAATACACACGTGCCGCAGTGGCGCAGATAATACAAGTTCTTAAAGGTCTATTAAGGATACGACGAAACTAAGAAAGTTTTTAAGTGTTAATCTGCGAATACTCTTTATACTCCAATGTACTTACATTTTGCAGTTTCTGTAGCAAAGCTAGATTGTAGCGTAGATTACATTTTTGTTTTAAATTGTCTTTTCATGCACCCAATTTACGTGTTATGTAGGTACACACGCTTTCTACACTCATAGCCCCACACTAGGATTTTCTCCTGTGTCGTGGGTACCATGGACACACACAAGACGAATACACAAACACCCAGACCCAGAACATGAATCTAAACTCATCATTCAGATACCTGTCTGGCCGGGAATCGAACCCGGGGCCCATTGCGCGTCAGACCGGTATGGTAACCACTCCGCTACGCGGGTCGCGGTACGTATATTTAGATGGCATAGATTTAACATGTTGTGTTGTTACCCATCAAATAATCATGTTGAAGACAAATTCGTGTACACGTAGGGTTGCCAATCATCGTGAATACTAAATTCGTCGTCAACCTATTATTGTTCACAGCTGGGCACGGGTCTTCTCTCAGAATGAGAGAGGTTATAGGCCATAGTCCACCAGGAAGCGCGAATTGGTGGATTTAGCAAACCTATACTTAATTACGATCTAAGTAAGGTTTTAATCAAGAGAGATTCAATAAAATAAAAAAATCTTAACAATATTTAATACATATTGCACTGAAGCAATACTAATATAAAGCTCTAATAGGATATAGCAATAACCCCTGACATTAATACCTTATTCCTTTACGCTATCCATTATCATTGTAATTAGAGCCGTTATTATTAATTATTCAATTAATAGCTAATTGTAACCATAGCAATAGCCTAATGGATTTCGGTCTCAATCGTAGGGTCTGAGGTTCGAATCTTGGGCAAGCAAAAGTTTAAAGGTGGTAGAACCAGCGAAGTTCGACCGGGGGAGTACCACCGCCACACCTATTTCTACCATGAAGCAGTTCTTGCGTTTCGATAGAAGGGTGTGGTTGCCGGCACACTTTTACATGAGGCGACCATCATAGTCCTCGGGAGTAGCAACGCATCTGTGATTGACTTCAGATGGAACCCATGTTCTGTATGAAGTTGATTACAGATGTCCATGGGCGGCAGTGACCACTTACCATAAAAATTGCCACTTACCTTAAAATTTGCAGCAATAATAAGCAAATTGAATGTACATCTGGAGTTTCAATATGAGTAATATTGCTAGGGAGAGGTCGCTAGACTAACGCAAATTGCCCGTGAACCATATACCTCGGACCGAGGAGCTTACATCGGTCGATATTATAGGGATACGTTCACCCCGAGGCTTTTTTATAAATATTTTTATTTTTTATTTTATACTTATATACTTAGGTTAGCTAGTAGAGGTCACGAAGCACATATGATAATTCACTAAAGCAACCTTATTGTAGTTTATTGTAACGGCCTACTATTTATTTATGAACTTAGAAAATTATACTAGATTTAGACAATTGTAAATAACGAATTAAAAGACATAAACATTAAAAAACGTTACAGTAAAATAAAAAAGGAAAACACTTGAATATTTATATAATTCTAAAACATAATTTTACCTATTTCGCAACTATTTCACAAATTATGGCATAAGGTAACAACGATTTTCTATTTCAGTAGTGTGTGAAAACCATCAATAACAGACTTGTATCCACCGTTTCTATGGATCGTATTACACGCCATGCCGATAATTGTGCCTTTGTTATGACAAACAATACGACACATGCGATGGCGACTGTGATGGGATTTACCTCGTATGCAACGGAATTTCCAATAATTACATATTTGTGTCTAAAGCGGACATAATAATAATGGTGTAGGGAGAATATCTATGTTCGTTTCAAAGAAGGTGATTTGTGTTCTAGGCCCTTATTACGAGTTTATAACTTACTTACGGAACGATGATAGTTTACATCTTTGCCCATGATGCAATGAACATTGAACGTTTGTTTCTGGTATCGACCATACCTTGCAAGTGGATTTGATATAAGAAATTTTAATAAGGTTTTTTTTTTATCTGGCTGAAGTAGTAAACGAGCATGCAGTCTACCTAATGGTAAGTGGTCTGGCTAATGGTAACTGCCGCTCATAACAATCCGTAATCAACTTCACACAGAACATGGGTTCTATCTGAAATAAATCACAGATGCGTTGCTACTCCCGAGGACTATGATGGTCGCCTCATATAAAAGTGTGCCGGCAACACTCTTCCATTTGAAAAATTAAGAAATGCTTCACGCTAGGAATATGTGTGGCGGTGGTACTTCTCCGGTCGAACTACACTGGTTCTACCACCTTTTATTTTGCACGATATAAAGAGAATACGCTCAAATACGCGCATTTAAAGTGTTTATATTAATTTTATTTTAACAGAAATTGGGCAAACCGAAATAAATTGCTATTATCTAGAATTGCCCTGTAATTTCGAAAGTGAGATGGTAAATTAATTATATTGGTAAATTAATTGTATTATTTAAAATCCACAATTCAGGTGTCGCTTTTCGAAAATGAAAATCAAAAATAAATGATATTTGATGGATTTGAGGGCCATTTGGATGTACTGAAAAAACTGTAAAGGGATTAGCGGCCCAAAAGTCGACTTTCGTGTTTTTCAAAACGGGGATTCATTTGTCTTCATTTGTGTCGTCTCATAGGACTGGGGATTATGATCTATCGACATTCGAATTCCTGGTGTTATTTTACAGAGGTGAAAACATGACCATGGCAATATGACGATGTTTGATTTGAAACATATATCTATTCATCGTTGTAATATTCATTAACCCATTTTAAGGGTGGAATGAATGAGAACAATGGTTCGACCGGGGAATACCACTGCCACACCTATTTCTAGCGTGAAGCAGTTCTTGCGTTCCGGTGGCAAGGAGTGATTGCCGACACACTTTCACTTGAGGCGACCATCGTAGTCCTCGGAAGTAGGAACGAACCTGTTGACTACAGATTAAAGTTTACAGTACACTGTATGAAGTTATTTACAGATGTCCATGAGCTGCAGTAATCACATCCATTAGTGCTGCATGCTCGTTAGTTACTTCAAATTTATATAAAAAAAAACATAAACTCGTTATAATTCCATTGCTGTACCACGGGCACCACGACATGGGTCACGGTAGCAAAAATCGGATTGGCAGACTGCACATAATTTAAGCACCTTTTAAAAAACTATCAGGTATTCCCTCATTATGATTTTCATCATTGTTATAGCTGGTGATGATTAATTAATAATTTACAAACGCCTAGAAGTAGGACCTTGAACTTGAAAGAGCATAATTGACCAGTAGTCATTCTAGACCTGTAATATCTAGGCAGTTAATTACCCTATACTATCAGGAGATATCTGTGAACAATGATTGGACACAGATCTTCGATATGTGCAGTGTATACGGCGATAACTGTTTCCTTTGTTCCAGCAAACAATGTTCCGCTTACATTGACGATCGGGTTTGGTTATAATAACAATGTTAGTTTAGCTGTGAACATCATTTGTTTAATTATTGCAACTAATCACCCGTCGCAACGCTCGAAATTCGACAGTAATTTAGCCCAAAACCTAAACTTGATAATGTCCAAAGTAGCACGAATATTTTCCAAATTCAATTCATCTTTAAGTTAAACCCGTTAAGGGTAAAAAGAGGTTTAATTACTTAGTTGCATTTAAAAGTATTAGCGGGTTATTTTGACAAAGACATCTGACATTTTTGTTATGAGTTTTCAGTAAGACATTGAATGTTTTATTTGGTTTATTATGTATGTATTTGTGTCAAATGCGCGATAGTGTCGCTAATGTGTTTTAGTTAATTTCATGTATGTTTTATGCATTATTTGAAAAAAATGTTAGCATTCCGTAATCCTTACCACATCAATAATTATAACCGTGCGTAATTTCATTCACTTCCGTTCGCGGCAATTATCTTAAAAACGGGTCCTAATTTTTTGCTTCATGTATTAACATATAGATAATTAAGCCTTTAATTTACGAGGAATTAAGTAAACTGTGGTCTGTCAGGCGATCTCATCTTAATTATAAATTTTACTAAAGAGAATTCCTCAAGAGAAGATTAGACGGAGTATGATTTACGTGTCAACACTTCAATAAAGTTTAAAATAGGCAACCTGATGCAAATAGTTTTGGCATTTAGTACATCTCAAGGAGTACCATGCATAATAAAAGATTTTTTTCCTTGTTTAGTTTTCTGTTAAATGATGTGTCATTCATACACGCACCCATGGCACAAACTTAATTTAGCTTATTCAAACCTACAAAATGTAGGTAGGTATATGTATGGTTTAAGATTAACGTATACATTTAATCAACAATAATTTTATATTATCTAAAGAAGAACATAGTCATTTCAGTAAAATAAATATTGGCAAATCACATCTAGATTAATAAGGCCATATGTACTATACCTAATTAAAATTACCTTTACGATTGTATTATAACACTTGACTGTGTTATAATATAATCTTAAGTATTGAAAGTCGACTACAATGCATGCCCTGGTTGCCTGTAATTAAGACAGCATTTAATTTCAGCCTAAACTAGTTTTTAGTTTCAAGTGTAATGTATTGTCTCGTTGGCTACCCTTTTTAAATAAATAAATAAAGAGGGCCAACAGGAGGCAGCAAACAAATATTGCAAATTTTAAGTTTACAAACGTTGTCAAGATAAGGTATTTGGTAGATGGATAGAAAAGCTGATCAAATTCACGGATGAAAGAGAGGGCTCATGCAGATCCGAATACCCGCAAACAGGCTGAGTACATCTAATCTCGTAATCTGTGCAAAATATTTCACGGTGATGTTTCCATTATGCTTATCCGTGCCCATTATACGGCCCCCTACTAACTGAATAATGTATTCTAAAAGCATCTATCGAACATATCGCCCGTTTGTATCGCCGAAAGCTTTTAAAACTGCTCGTTTGTAATAGAATCAGCAAACAAGCTTCCTACTTGTTAACGGCATTATAAATGTCTTTACACTTGTGTAGCCAAATGATTACTATCCAGTATTTTATTCTGTAACTCTATTTTCGTGTCCGTACATATGATAAAAACAAGTATCGCGTTTAAATTAAATATGTAACTTGATTATTTTACTGTAATTCATAGATTTTTATGGTCTATAATCAATTTATAAAAAAAACTAACTGATCCGGCGAACTTCGTTTCGCCTAATAGTCAAAAGTCTAAGATTATCTTAGGTCCTCCATATTATGCATGTATAAAACATAAAAACCTCCCTCTTGAATTACTCTATCTATGAAAAAAACAGCATTGAAATCCGTAGTGTAGTTTTAAAAATCTAAGCACACATAGGGGCAGACAACGAGAAGCGACTATGTTTTATACTACGTAGTGATAAAGCGAAGTAGCAAACAAACATACAGCCTTCTTGATGGTAAGTGGAATCTGCCGCCCATGGACATCTATGAGCAACTTTATTCGCAACAGGGGTTCTATCAACTGAATCACAGATGGGTTGTTACTCCCGAAGGCTAAAATGGTCGCCTCATATAAATGTAAGCAGTGTGAATGTATTTTTAAAATCACATTAAACTGGAACCAATTAATTTTACTTAAAGGATCCCGAATACATTTATCGTTAATATCTTGAGGTAACATTCAATCTTATTTTAACTAACATACATTTACTTAAAATATGATTAGAATTTAGGGATACGTCACATTTTTGTGTCTGAAAACTTGCATGGCTAGTAATAAAATACTGTTAATTCGGATTTCCTTTTAAAATTTGGGGTTTATGTGATGAAAAAAATATTTAATTGTTTTTAATGAAACCTAAAGTATACGCTTATTAAAAGGTCAAATAAATATTAAAACACTGTCATTGCTAAGAATATCTGTATTAATTTAAGCATTATTATTCAGTTAGCAATCAAAATATACAAGTTAATATTTAACTTATTTACACTTAGGATATTACATTGTTTCTAATCATTTCTAGGCATAATAGTAGGAATGCTTCATAATACAAGGTACGGTACAGTGTTTAATACTGGAGCTAGGAGTAAATTTATATATGTGTTAGTTACCTAGAAGCATTCTAGCAATATGGAACTCCATAAATCAGTGCTGGTTAGCTGTCTAATGGAATACACGTACGCTTGAGAATCCCGCGGGCTATCAGGATAGCTGTCATCGTAATTAATCGCCGAAACGAGGTACAACCAAGAGGAATTCAGTAAATTTTGGCAGGGTACTGACCATAACATATGTATCGGTACCATATATCAAGATTGCCTCACAATGAATTATGAATGCTATATTAATATGTTAAATTGTGCATTATATAGACCTCGTAAAACATTTATAAATTGCTTCTCAAATTAATTTTAGCACTAGGTACCTTTCGCAGCAACCTGTAGTCGGGGAGTAGAATACGGCTACGGTATCCCCTGCCTGTCGTAAGAGGCGACTAACAGTGGGCCTCTGAGGTTGCTGACGGCTAGAGTGGGACCTGGAATCGTCCAACAAGCAACCCCGAGAAGAACGGCAGTATGTGTGGCTGCATCTCGCCGTAAGCACCGGATGGTGAAGGGGGATGGTACACGTCCCCCAAAAAATAAGCCCGTGAGGGGCGCTGCGGTAGGGGCCACCGGTTCGTTCCGTTGGAGTTTCCGAGACCCATACTACAAGCGCTGAGGAAGGCCACCGAGGAGGTTTTCGTGGGTAAAAATCCCACATAATCCGGAGTCTCTGCCAAGGCTTCGGTGTACCTTTTGAAGGTTTCCTCCCCATAAAAAAAATGAAATACTAGGAAACAATTGCATAAGAATTCCTCACTACTATCCAATGAAAATAATAAAACTCAGTAATTTCCAATTAAATCAACACATGCATGGAATAGTTAATCGAGCAGCAAATCATTAGTCGAAAAGCGTGCGTATAAATTCCAAAAAAATCATTCGAATTTAATTACATTGTATTAACTGCGTGAAGTCATGTGTAAAAAGCCACTGAACGAAATACGGACATGAATTAACAGAGAACCCCAATTCAGCATTTGCGAACTAACCACAATTTTATTAACTCACAATACAGGAGTCCACAAATTGGATATTTAAATAAACGACATAAACCGGATTATTTTCGAAATAATTGTAACAACAATAAACGTTTAAACGCATTTTTATGTAACCGCATTTGGAATAACGTAGAGAATTAAATAATTATATTATTATTATCGTGAAACTGATGTCAAATAAAGAAAGAATTTCAATAGCAGTCACAGAAAAAAAATAATAAGCAACCTAAATGGATATGGATTGGTTACAATAAATTATTTAATCATGAGATATTTTAATTAATTCAAACCTTGATATATTCTCTTTTTATTCGAAATATTAATTACCACCAAGAACCTTAATCACGAGTGCCTATGGTATCCAAAAATTTGTAAATACGAAACAAATCTATTTCTGAACAGTTTCGATAAAATTTTATGAACTGCTATGATTCATGTGTGATATCTAAAAACTCAATGAAAATCTCAAAGTATTCCCAAAAACATGTGATGACGTGATAACACCCAGTGATGGCGTGTAGAATAAAATAAACGGTCTTATGGCCGTAAACAACTAATAACTAACGGAAATTATTAATATTTAATGAATAAGTGTCGTCAACCCATTATTGTCTCACTGCTTGGCACGGGTTTTCTCTCAGAATGAGAGAGTTTAGGCCATAGTCCACCGCGCTGGCCAAGTGCGAATTGGTGGAAAATGAAATGAATGAATAAGTAAATTTTAGTAACTGAAATCGTAAATTTAGGTTAAATATTGTAATATTTATATTAACTCCTATGTTAAACTTTTATTTAAAGAATATTGTTCTGATTAAAAAAAATAATAATATAAAAAAAATTATAAATAAGAATAAGTAGTACCAACTGATATTATACATATATGCGTGCAATAAAATACGCATTATGTATATTATACGCAATATGTTTTAATTACAATCTGTACAGAATATATTTTCACTATTGGACTTTGACTTTCTTATAGGGTGATAAGGTAAAAATCAACTACGCTGATAAGGCGGATATATAACATCGTTGTAATATTTTTATGTATTTCCCAGAAGGTTAATCTCAATATTCTTCACAAAACACGAAATGTATTACCTCTACCTAGTATAACTAACATTCGGGTACATCTCAAAATAAAGATTATAACTGAAACTTTTAAGTACTGTTTAATAATTTCTAGCTAGACTTCTATTTGTCTACTTATAACAGCCCTAAAATAGCCTAAATATGATTAACATCGATATAATTTTTCAAGGATTTAATAAAACAGTTCCCTGTTAAAAAAACAAGACGCGGGGCAATCTAGTAGTGATGCTTGACAAACATTTGGGGACGCTAACTAAATATTTTCCAATACGCCGCGGGTCTGTTTAATGTTATTTAGCAAGATGTTTATATGCAAGATATTTTACAAGCGTTTGGTCAATAGGATCTGCACCTATACCTAACTACAAATACTGTTCTATCTGCTTTTATCAGCCCCAAAAAAGCCTGCCCATAATTTACAACGGCATTCGCTTTCAAGGACGTCATAAAACAGTCCCCTGTCAACGCCAAGCCACGGAACAATCGAGTGGTAATGCTCGACAAATATTTGGGGGCAGTGGCTTGATGGTTCCCAATATGCCCCGGGATTTATTTATGAAATCGAATTCGCTTTGACGCTGATTGAAGTGTTACAAGAAATATGGGAAAGAGAATCTCGACGATACACAGGTTCGTTTCAGAAAACATCGCCTAGTGTCGTGTGGCTACGTAATGTATTACGAGTATTGTATATAGAATCAAGGTGGTGGAACCAGTGTAGTTCGACCGGGGAAGTACCACTGCCGCAGCTATTTCTAGGGTGAAGCATTTCTTGCGTTTCGATAGAAGGGTGTGGTTGCCGGCACACTTTCACATGAGGCGAACATCATACTCCTCGGGACTAGCAACGTTTCTGTGATTGACTTCAGATGGAACACATGTTCTGTATGTAGTTGATTAGAGATGTCCATGGACGGCAGTGACCACTTACCAGCAAGTGGACTGTTTGCTTGTTTGCTACTTCAGTCGAATAAAAAAAAAGAATAGTGTAAAATAAAAGAGAATTTACTTCAAATTTAAATCAGGAACCTGTTTGGTACAAGTTCCGAAGCGGTAGCTACACACCGCTTCGGATACATCTACCACGGTACTAATATTCTACGTTTTAAGTCATTACTATCTGTGAGTAATACTTTAACGAAATTCGACTATTAGTTATTGCATTAAAAATAAAAACACACATTCATCTTCCTCTCAGACTTTTGAATTTATTGTATACTAAGAAGATAAAATAAGATTTCAATTAAATTGAAGCAGAAAACTAGCATGGCAGTAAATAGCAACATAGCCAAGTGTGAGTGACCACTGGCGTCCGTAAAGATCTGTAATCTATCCCAAATAGCATTGAAGCTCTATCTTAGATCCGATTACAAATGTCTTAGCTTAGCTCCTATGGCTAAGTTGACATGCCTTATGTTTTCCTTACCTGAACATTGAGCTGTCACCACAATGCCCCAATATGCCTCAACGTTCAATTCATCTGAGCTTTGAAGTGTTATGCAACAGCGCCTTTGTACAATATAGGCCGTATTGTATTTTCGATCAAAGATATTTCCGAAATAGAATGACTATCGCTTGAAGCGAAATTGGAAACTTGCCATATCTGAATGACAGTTCGACCAAGCTTGACATACTACGATAATCTTGCCTGAGGGCATAATATTATGTGAATAGTATTTACATGGTATGCGTATGGTATCGGAAGGACCGATCTACATTTTTTTGCAAGACTAGTTTCAAGTCAATTATTTGTGCTTAAATTGTGACAACACCATAAAGTAATTTTAATGCTACAACCACTAAATTCGTGCAGTCCATTTGATCTACCTCCGCTTAAATTTGACGCTTACAAAGGTTATTGTTTTATATACTAAAATATGCAAGAGTATTGAATACCATAAAGTTACCACACACATACATATATACACAAGTCTGCGCGTTTACCCCTACACACCCGAGAGTTCTTTAAAACAAAAGTTCTCGGAGGTGTGTTAAATTCACCAATTCGCACTTGGCCAACGCGGTGGACTATGGCCTAAAAACTCTCTCATTCTAAGAAAAGACTCGAGCTCAGCAGTAGGACAATAATGGATTGTGCCCAAGGTGACATAGATCAATCTATGTATTTAGTGAAAAATAAATTTAATCAAATTGTCAATAACAAAATGCTAATAACAGAATACTGTAAGTATATTCAGACCTATCAGAGCTATACTGCTTTACTATTAGCGATAGCGTTTGCCTTTCTTTATTTATCAGTTTCGAAACAAGTCGAACCGTCCCATCGATTCATTTGTTACTAACAAAAAATTGGGTAGAAATAGTATGTACTATAACGCCCACAAATGCACATCTAAGTTTAGTAAGCATAAGAATTTAGCATAAGAATCTGTAATAAAAAAATGTGTGCGTGTACTAGCGTACACTCGTAAGAAGTGAAACTTCTTTATGACGTTATTTTTCAAAAAATAATTTACTATATGCAACTTTACAGAAATTGGTTAAATAAAGTTAAATTAGATAAAGTTTAATTAAAGGCTTTTATTAAATTTTATCTAATAATCTAATCTATAATAATCTATCTAATATCACGCGTGGTAGGGATAAGAAAAAGATGGCGCGTAACAGAAAAAGATGGCGAGTAACAGTAAAAGATGGCGCGTAACGAAAAAATGTTACACTAAATTTTTTTTCAACCCCGATAAAGAAGTTTCATCACTTCAACAACCCCGATAAAGAAGTTTCACTTCAAAATCATTAACATGTGTGCAACTGAACGTTTATCCGGAACATCTTTCGTTTGTCGCTCCATCATTGTCCATACTAGTCGAAGACGTATCTCAGCGCCATATGTCAAGTTTGACGTTTATCCAATATTGTACGTGCCGCGGCGACTCGATCTAATCTGCTATCGACTGCCACAAGCCCGGATACGGACACGGATGGCATATTATTTACAATATCGTGTTTGTGCATAAACGAAGTGGGCAAGTTGGCTCTAAAAACTTAGCAGGTGATGAAACTTAACTGTTGTCCTCTATTACCTAAGCTTAACAGTTACCTCCAAAAGGGATTTAATACTTTATTGTACGTATTTGTAATATGTATTTAATTAGTATGCTATCATAAGTATTTTATATGGAAGAAAAGATCTGGGGTCTCTCATAATCTGGCCGTACTCTTGAGGTTTGGTAACTCTCCACTTAAGCATCTAAATAAGACAGTGACTTATAAAATCACTAATTTCTATTTCTAACTTGAAACAGTTTATTCAGTTTGGTAGAATGTGTGATGTGATCATCGCACTCGTCAGAAGTGGCAATGCATCTGAGGACTTAGTTGAAACCCATGTTGTCCTAGTTACTCTATGGAGTTGGTTAGAAATGCCCGCATACGATGTAGACAGTACCATTAGGACAACACTTGTAGCAAATGCAATAGGCTGCAACTGCAGGCTCAATTGTTACAAGTGCATTAGTTTTAAAATAATAAACATAGTCCACATTACTCCACTACAATAAAACGTATATGACAGCCACCTCATTCGGAACATAAAGTTTTACTTTTAAACTTATCTCAAGCTACAATCCTAAACATTTCCAAAAATCCAAAACATCTGTTTCAAAGTAAGCAAAGAAGTTGGTCATGCAGTCTCCGTATTGGCAAAGCCAGTCCTTTGTTTCGCTGCTTCAATTCCACACGTGCCGAACAAGTTTCGATGGTTAGCGCAGTTTAAAACTATACTGGAGACAGCGAGAACGTTGTGTGCAAGCTCATTGGCCCGCGAGCGAAATTATCTAGACTTAGGAACATTTTAGCGCAGTTTTCATGCTATAAGCCTTACAAAGCTTCTTACTGTCTTAACTGCCTCATTATTTTTACTGAGCTTTTACGTATATAGAAATAATATTTTCTTTGTATAAAATTTAATTAACAAAGTATTATCACGGTAATGATCTCTTACCGTTACGTGATACCATATGACCTCGACATCTGTAATTATCGCTAATTAGAATTGAATTACTGCTTACAGTTTGTAACAGATGTGTTGTCAAACCTGAGGACCATGTCTTTTCAACAAACATGCAATTAATTACCCGATAGTAAGTGGTCCATGGATATCTTTGAACAACTTCGTGTCAAAAACGGTCCGATTTAAATCAGTCCAAGAGACGTTAATCTTGAGGTCTAAGATCGCCTTACATGAAAGTCAGACGGCAAACATACTTTCTGCGGTATTAAGATGGTTGTCAAGTCGGAACCCACTTTTTTATTTTCGAGGGGAAAAGCTTCAAAAGGTATCCGACGCCGTGGGAGTAACGCAGGTTTATGTGGGATTTTTACCACACTAAAACGCGCTATAAAGAGGACTCCGGGACCTCCTAACGAATGCAGCCGAAATCCTCTGAATTTGTTGCCCCATCGGGCTCCTCCCAGTCTTTACGGCGGTATACGACCACTCATACCGCCGTCCTGCCCTGGCTGGACTGTTCAAGCTCCCACTCTAGCCGCCTGCAACCCCAGAAGCCCCTTTTAGTCGCCTCTTACGACAGGCAGGGGACACCGTAGCCCTATTCTGATCCCGGAACTACAGTGACGAATTCGGAAACCCTAGTGTGTCTGTATTACAACAATTCTAATACTACAGTTATAAAATACAACCAGGCGTAATGGTGGTGCAATCGGAGCCACAGCACTAACTTTGCTCGGTGTTCAGCAATTTTCAAACTAGGAAGCCTAAAATTTTAGAGAAATTTTCAGCTGCATCCAAATATTCCCTGTCATTTTATCGTGCTAAACTTTTCTATTACGTGCGATGTCAAATTCAAATTTCCTACTGGCTTTCAAATAAGTAACATTGTTCATTCTTCATCCAAGCCATCGAAAACGAACACTTGTGAAGATAGGCGATGCCCGAAATTTGAAATGAAAGTATGGATTTTATGCTAACAATTTAAAAGTTTGTAAGGTAAAAGGGCCGCCATTATTTCTACCCCAACAACAATGGTAGTGTTGTGTATTAGTTTGAAACGTAAAGGATTACCCGTCGAACCAAAACACTAACGTGACACTTAAGCAAAGCGTTCCAATTTAGTTTTTATTGGTAGTAACGCATATTTGGGGTTTGTTAACTTGGACACCGATTCTATTTGAGCTTAATATAATTAATGAATCTATTGAAGTAGCAAATGCGCATACAGCAAATATGTAAGCAATCACTACCGTCCATAGATATCTGTAAACAGTTTCACATAGGACAGTTCTATCTGAAGTTTATCACAGACGCGTATCACACCTTAGGTATAGCGGTGGTATCTCCCTGGTCGACTATACAGGCCTACTCCACCACCCGGTAACACTAAAAAATAGTAAAAATAATGTCACCATGGCGCTTAATTACTACTGTACACTATATGTAAATAGCAAATAGCATAGCATTGCAGGTAGAACCAGTGTAGTTTGACCGGGTGAGTACCACCTCCACACCTATTTCTAGCGTGAACCAGTTCTTGCGTTTCGATACAAGAGTATGGTTGCCGGCACACTTTTATATGAGGCGACCATCATAGTCCTTGGGAGTAGCAACGCATCTGTGATTGACTTCAGATGTTCTATTTGAAGTTGCTTACAGATGTCCATGGGCGGCAGTGACCACTTACCATCAGATGGACTGCATGCTCGTTTGCTACTTCAAACAAATAAAAAAGCAACTCAACTAAAACGTCATTAAAATAAAATAATCAATCGTCATTCATTAATGTAATCGACTCCAACACGGACAATACTTTGTCGATTGCATTTAAAAATGACTGAAAAATTCCCGACTACATTAATTCCCGCGGTTTCAAGTTTCAACATGTTCGAATTCGTTTACAGAGAGCATTCTCGTTTGCCACTCATTTGTCGGTGCATCCGTGCGTTGTATGAATTTCATTACACATATTCCGAAAACAAACGTATTTTATTTAAGGCTTTCTTGAGTTGTTACGTTTATTTTAAAGGCAATGACGGTAGTATTTTGTTATAACATTGAAGTAACAAACGAGTTAAATAGTCGTCGTCAACTCATTAGTGTACCACTGCTGGGCACGGGTCTTCTCTCAGAATGAGAAATTTATAGGCCATAGTCCACCGCGCTGGCCAAATGCGAATTGGTGGACATAAAATGGAGTAAATAGTAAATAGTAAATAGTAGTAGGTAATTATAGCCATTTTGTAAGCGAGTCAAAATAACGTTCTTTAATCAGGTGACGCGTTTTTGTGTGTGTTTGCGTTCAGTGCTTGTAAACGTTTTTGGTAGCTGCCGGAGCGTCAACGGGATATGTCAGATATTTGACCCACTAAAACCCTTTGTACGTAAAAGTGATACTATAGCTCTATTGGTTACGAGACTACAGGGACACTTATTGAATATTTAACCGAGGTTAGCCTAAGATGTAGCTACTCTAAGATCTAAGAGACAAAATGTTTTCTAACTGTAGCTTATCACAATGTTCAAACGACGGAACATTAAAGCTTAACCATGAAGGCTTAAAGCAGTGGTTCTTAACCTTTTAGTGACAAAGCACCATTTGGCAAAATATTTCTCTACCCATAGACTGCCATTTATATGAGGGTGTAATTTAAGCTAAAAGTAAATCTGAAAATTTATAAGGGGTTATTATTTTGTTTTGTAATAAAACACGCATACATTGTTGTTCAAAGTAAACAATTTTAATGCACTTTCTGCATACTCTTTATTATCACCTGATCAGTCACGGCAGCGCGGCTCTGTCCGCTACTTGACTGTCATTTGTTGACTTCTTACTTTACTATATTTTTTGGATGGTTCCACGGTCCACTTTTTATTGGGCCCAGGGTCCACCAGTGGTCCGGGGACCACCGGTTGGGAACCACTGGCTTAAAGTTTTTAACATGCAATTCGTAACAATATCTTCATACTTTGTAACATCCAATCTGAAACAAATATTTTTCATTTCACAAAATCCGGACACGGTATCAAAGTGCAAATGAAAATAAAAGAAGAGGAAAATTGTCGTCACTAGGAAAATAATTCGTTATAGTGAGAGCATTGTCCGAAAGGAGGTCAGTGTTTCTTATTTTGTTTTTACTTCACTCGCGGCTGTTTTTATTTGTTAAGTTTTAACGTTCATCGTTTTGTATTATCATAATTAATAAGTGAACGTTTGGCCATGAAAATATCGGGAAGGACGGCGGTATGTGTGACCGAATAACGTCGTAAACCCCAGACGGTGTGGTGGGCCAAGCCGCTCAGCTGGGCAGAGCACGATGCTGCAGCGTGCTCAGAGGATTGTGTTCCTTCGGAGATTCCGTGATCTACTTCACAGTATCGAGGACAGCTACAGGGAAGCTCAGTGCTAAAAATCCCACGTATCCATACTTCACTCTCACGGCGTCAGATAGCTTTTACAAAACGTTTTAGCTTTTAAAAAAAGTTTAAACAAAACGTCACGAAAACCTATTAAAATATCTATACCTACTTTTTAATTACCTTTTAACAACGCAGCCAAAGTTAGATTTCTAGAATAGAAGAAATACAATAACCAAGAATATAAGATATTTTATTAATTTCATTTCTTCATACGTAACAGCTTTACTACGCTTACCAGAACAAATATAAAGAAACTAGAAATACTCTGCGCGCATTGCTACGCCATTACAAACAAAGATTCATTTTTATATATAAAGAAATATCTATGCAAATACTAAGATCCATCATCCATCCATCCATCAGCCCTTTGAGGTCCACTGCTGGACATAGGCCTCCCCTAAATGACGCCACTCCAACCGTTTCTGCCTTCTGAATCCCACAGTTTCCCGCTGTCTTCTTCAGGTCTTTGGTCCACCTGGTGAAGGGGCGGCCTGTGCTCCTTTTGCCTAAACGTGATCACTACTCGAGGACCTTCCTCCCCCATCGGTTATCGGACGAATACTACGATAACTTACTCTAAATACTTAATTACGACTGTAAATACATAACTTTAATGTGATATGTATTTCATGGTGTTGGCTTTATTATTTAGACGTGTAGGTATTAAATAAGCACTTTGTCTCTTACCGTGGAAATCATAGGTAATCTTCTAAGTACATTTAGAAGATCACCATCTTCGTGTTGAATATCAATTTTTACTACCATTGTTGATCACCAACACGTACGCCAGGCGCAATGACTTGGCCAAAAACCTCTTCGAGGAGGACCTGAGTTTAGTAGAGAACTTCAAACGGCTAACGAATAGATGCATTAAAAGATTAAAATCGGAGCCATGAAAATTGATTAAATTGTATGCAAAATTTTCATTAACTTATGCTTTGATTTTTCGCCTTTATTTAATTTCATCAAATAATGTTCCTGATTCTTGATACATTTCTCGGGGAAATTATAGTCCGGTATTGTAGAACTTTCATAGTAATAGAGAACTTCAAACGGACGTTGAATAGATGTATTATTAGATTCAAATCGGAGCCATGAAGAATTCATAAATTGTATTCAACATTTTCATTAAGTACTCTTTGATTTTTCGCCTAAATTTTATTACATAAAACAATGTTACTGATTCTTATTTGATTCCTCGGGCATTTGCTTATAATATTACTAGCTCTTACCCGCGCCATCGCCCGCACGGTCAAAGGGAATTATTACAGCATTTGATAGCGTGATTCAAAACTTGTAAATGAATTTTACTAACGCCATCTATTAACAACGTCTGGAAGTCCTAAATATGATAGAGTGCGGTAAAAAGTAGCCTACGTCACTCTCCGCCCTCCTAGCTATCTCCTAGCATATCCATATCCATACTAATTTATAATATTAGTATGGATATGGATATGCCTATAATTTTATATTCCGGTATAGTAGAACTGTTATAGAAGCAATTTAGTGTGCACGTTTTTCGTAGACCCGAAGACATTTAGAGTTTCATTCATCATAACGTGACCCTTACAATATTCGTGATTCAATAAAATCTCTCATGATTCTGATTTTCACAGCCAATTTGCAAGAAATCTACTAGACCGATTAATTTGAAATTTGGTACACGAATACATTTTAAACACAGACCTGTAACATAAATAAAATAAAAACTGAATCTTAAGATGAAATTATGATCATATAAAAACCAAATATGCTCCTAGAAGCCATATTAAGTTTTTGTCTACCTATCATTGTCCTACTATTGGGTTAGCGAACGACAAATGACGCCTAAAGAAAGGAATTCTGTAGCCTAAAACCTGATGTCCTTAAAACAGATATTCTGGTTGAGAAAATCCTATTCACCCTTGGTTTGAAGAGATTTGGGTCAAATATTTCAACATACATTCCGGCAAGGCGTTTAACTTTTTACTATTACGAGAAAAAAGGAAACCCAGATTATTTTTACAAGCTTAAGGAATTTTTACAAGATTTACTAGAAATCTAATACGTGATAGAAGGGCCGCTTGAAGGAATGGCCAACTCTTCGAAGGACCGATAACCGATGGCCAAGATGGCGAGAGGCGCGTGTTTAGGTGAAAGCATCATAGATTATCCCCGATCAGATGGATTGATGATATAAAGAAGACAACAGAAAACATCTAGAAAGCATAGGATCGGATGGAGTGGTGGCAATTAAGAGAGACCTACGCCCACCAGGTCTTGCAAGGATAGGTACAACCCATTATTGTCCCACTGCTGAGCACGGGTATTCTCTCAGAATGAGAGAGTTTTAGGCCATAGTCCACCAAGCTGCCTAAGTGCGAGTTTGTGAACCACAACAAGTGGTGGCTTGTGAAATACAAGAAAATCTTACAAGGATAGATGGATGGATTTCCATAAAATGTTGCAATTGCATGAGTCGTTGTACTTACTCGTATTAATTATACATTGAAAAACATTTTAATAATCATCTTAGAAAATATGCATCTTAATTGGTCCACCCTGGGCTTATAATTGTGTAAACGGATTTATCAAAACCAAAATTAAAGTGGGGTCGCTTTAATTTTGGTATCAAGCAAATAAGTTTTTTTTTTTGACTGAAGTAGCAATCGAGCATGCAGTCCACCTGATGGTAAGTGGTCACTGCCGCCCATGGACATCTGTAATCAACTTCATACAGAACATGGGTTCCATCTGAAGTCAATCACAGATGCGTCGCTACTCCCGAGGACTATAATGGTCGCCTCATGTGAAAGTGTGCTGGCAACCACACCCTTCTATCGAAACGCAAGAACTGCTTCATGCTAGAAATAGGTGTGGCGGTGGTACTTCCCCGGTCGAACTACACTGGTTCTACCACCTTTAAAAATATCAAGTAGATAAAATATCAATTATTACCAGCACACTTTAATCTGTTTATCATATTCATATTATATACATGTTTACATGTAATTTGCGTGTGAACAGATAAGATGTTCAATGTATAATTAGTTGGAGTCTTCACTAATCTTCGGTAAAGTGAGAATATTGAACCATTAGCTAAAATGTACCAAGTTTCTAAAGCCTCTGTACGCAAAGCAAGTTTGTATTGACGAGATAAGTTCACTGACCTGTTGTAGACAAAGAGTTAAGCGATAAATAGGCGAAGGATGAGGCAACTATTTATAACTTAGAAATAACAAATAAGTATGTATTCTACCCGATAATAAGAAGCTACTAACGGCTAAGTACCTTTTTTTTTGCCTTACTTCAGGTATGTTAGATATTAATACGTGAAGCAAAAACTTATGATTCGTTTTTAAGGCGGAGGAGTATGAAATTACGCACGGTTATCTATATATATATAAAAGCGAAAGGTCACTCACTCACTCTCTCATCACGAATTCTCAGAAACTATAAGTGCTAGGAGTTTCAAATTTTGCATGCGGGTTCTTTTAAGGACGTAAGTGCTCACTAAGAAGGGATCTTATGAAATTCAACCACAAAGGGGGTGAAATGGGAAAAACTTTGTCATACATTGATTTAAACGCGGGCCACGGGTAAAGCTAGCAGTTGATATAGAGAAGGCTATCAAATGCAAATATTTTTTTCAAATAATGCATAAATCATACATAAAATCAACTAAAAACACTTGCATCACATAATAAAAGAAATAGAACATTCAACGTCTTACTATGAAAACACATAACGTCAAAAATGTCAAATGTCTTTGTCAAAATACCCGCTACTGCTTTTAAATGCAGCTTAGTTAATAAATTTCTATTTACCTTTAAATTAAAAATTATTACAATTTATTTAAATTACAAAAATATTGGTGCTACTTTGGACAATATAAAGTTTAGTTTTTTAATATAAATTACTGTCGAATTTCAACCGTTGCAACGGGTGATTAGTTTACTTGAAATGCCTCAAATGAGTATTTTTACCCTACCGTACCCTTCAAAACCGAACACAGCAACGCTTACCAGTGCTGTTATTGGACAAAAATAGATGTCGCGGTGTTGTTCACTAATAGGAACGACTATATTCTATAATGACTTTAAAAAAGTGTTAATCCTATCGACTTGACATTTTTCTAAATTAATTACATCCTGTCTCCAACAATTAAAACAAACAGTTTACTAAAAATATGTAGGGAATCATCAATACTCAAAAAAATAACGCCTGATAATCCACAATTTAGTTTGACGACACGAAACCATTTTTTTTATCTGATGGAAATAGCAAACGAACATGCAGTCCACCTGACGGTAAGTGGTCACTACCGCTCATGGACATCTTTAATCAACTTCGTACAGGACACGGGTTCTATCTGAAGTCAATTACAGATGCGTTGCTTCCGAGGACTATGATCGCTTGGATGACTATGGTCTCTTCTTATAAAGGTGTGCCGACAACCACACCCTTCCAGCGAAACGCAAGACATGCTTCTTGCTAGAACCTATTTCTGTGGCGGGGTATTTTCCCAGACGAACTACCCTCATTCTACCATCTTTGAAAAATAAAATTTGCTCGATGGTCTTTGTCAATAGTTAATAGCCTATAGTTAAACAAGTCCGCGGACGAAGTTTGTATTTACAAGATAAGTTTAGACATTTCAGAGCCAGTGATTATTCGGTATACGTTCTAATTAATCAATTTCGGGGAATTGAAATTGATGTTGAAATTTACCTAGCCAGGGTGAAATCTTGGAAGACTAATTGGTTAAAAGCTAGATTCGATTTCGGGCTTAGCTGGAAACAGGATTGCCAGCTGTATTTTGCGGTACAATATTGCACCTCGAATTCGTACTCTATAGAGTGTTTTTTTTTTCAGAACAATAGAAATTTACATTGTCATTTTTTGTAGTGTTGGTCTTTAATAACACCCCGCTGTCTTTGTAAATGTTTCAGGAAGTAATTAAGGGATAATATCTACGAGATTAAGCAGCAGCATCTTTCTGTTTAACATTAATACGCACTGCAGTCGCAAACAGATATGCAATTGGCAAAACCACCCATTAAAACACGCTTTCTACGCTTATAGCCTCACACTAGGATTTTCTCCTGTGTCGTGGGTACCATGGACACACACAAGACGAATTCACAAACACCCAGACCAAGATCATAAATCTAAACTCACCGGTATGGTAACCGTTCCACTACGCGCTTCGTCAGAGCCCCCTTTGTCCAACAATGGACTTTAAAGGCGTGATAGATAGATAGATAGATAACTACTTTTTTTTCCTTCCACAATTTATTGTAATAAGTAATCTACATATTGTTAAGACTAGCGGCAAAAGATAATATCAAACCATATTAAGGTTTCATTGCTGTTGAACATCCAGTCCAATTGCTGCTAACTGGCCACTGTCACTAGCAAACACACATCAACCCCAAAAACGCTTGAACAAGATAGAATAGATCGCCATAGATAGAATACTTTTTTTTCTCGAGGGGGAAACCTTCAAAAGGTACCCGACGTCGTGGGAGCGACGCAGGGTTATGTGGGATTTTTACCGCACTAAAACCCCTCCATTGGCCGACCTCGGCGCCACAAAGAGGACTCCGGGATCTCCAAACGAATCGCAACCTCTGAGCGCTTTGCCCTTTCGGTCTCCTCTCAGATGGGAGACTGGGCCCAACTGTCTAGTCTTTACGGCGGTATGCGACCACACGTACCGCCGTCCTTCCCGGGATCGCCTGTCTGGACGATTCGAAGTCCCATTCTAGCCGTCCGCAATCCCGGAAGCCCCTTTTAGTCGCCTCTTACGACTGGCAGTGGTTACCGTAGCCCTATTTTAATCCCGGAACTACAGGGACGATAGATAGAATCCCTAATGACTAAATTAAAATGCCTATTCCATCTGTCTCTATCATACCAAACTCAAACCAGAACATTTAACAAACATAAAAGAAAACTGTAATTAAGTGTAAGCACTTTACGGTAACGTAACATCAAAAGTACACAGTAAATTTAGATGGCAACTGTCGATTCTCGAATAAAACAACCGGTCTAATTTGCGTTTCGTAAATCCGTTTTAATTATCCCTCGGCTCATTAATTACAGCCAGATTGAGCCCGAGTCGAAGCGCATTAGAAATGTAAAATAGTGAACGAAATGAGTTTTCGGATTCTGTAGTCCATTAGGCACTTGTACCACCATAAGTAAATGAAGCGAGAAATAGAAATCAATGATTTTATAAATTAAATGCTACTTAAGCGCGGCATATGTTTCTTAAGTCTTTCCTGTATCTGTCATCGTAGACATCACAAGGTGCATGGCGACAGTACCACATCCCCCAAGAGATGAGGCCGTGAGAAGCGCTGCGCCGGGGGGCACCGATGAGTTACATTGATGATCCCGGGATATCCTGCAAGCGCTGAGGAAAGCTATCGAGGAAGTTTTAGTGGGTAAAAATATCATACATTATGGAGTCTCTTCCAAGGCTTTGGTGTACCTTTTGAAGTTAAAAAAAAAGGCATCCCTGTATTAGTACCATAAACACATACAAAATTAAGTACTAAAGCATCCAGGCCCAGGGCATTACTTTTAATCCATTAGAACACTAAAACTGAACGCCATTCTGGCTTAGAAATACCTGTACTATGCGGGTCGGTATGAGTAAAACTAAGCTTATTTCATAAATATACGAAGATATAAATCGTATATAGCACACCCTGTTGCGGTGAAACGAGTCGATTAATAAGTCTAAGGGCTTCAGATTTTATTGAAATCTGCTAGCGACTATTGTTGGAGAATTAATTTAGTGGTGGAAACGGAATTACCGGGTTAATGTTTTGAATATAGCTTATCAACGAAAGGGTGAGTTATTGAAGTAAGACTTCTTTGGAATCGTTGTGATTTGAAACTCTATGAAACCAAACTGGATAATGTAAGTAGTAAGCTTATTTAAAAAAAAGCAAATAGATGATGTTGTGACTCAAATTAATCAAACAAAAACATTTTTGCAAGCATGCACCATAATAGACAAGGGGCTCAACTATATAATAAAATCAAAAAAAAATTAAAAATATACTCGATTACCTATTTTGAATGTAAAAGTGTTTTAAGAAAATATTTACAACCTCTTAGTTACGAAAAAACAGAACTACTTTTTAATTTCATCTAACAACTAATTACACACACATGCACGCACACACGCATGCACATACACAATACACACTTACACACACATGCACACAATCACAATTAAATAGGAGATAATTATTGTTAAATTGATTAAATTATATATTTTGTTAATAAGATTAGTATGTCCTAAGTTAAATTTAGCTAATAAATACTGGAAGAGCGGAGCATCCTAATACAGGCAATTGTTGCTTAAAAGGTAGCTCCTAACCCCCTTATGATTGTAACTATAAAGAAAATAAATAACAGTTTAAAAAAACGAAAAAACACGCTTTTTATAGAACTAAAAAATAGAAAATAAATTTAAATGAATTTAAATTAAGAAAATAGTGTTAAAAACTTCAATGAATATAAATTAATAATAGTGTGAATAAAAAAAATCTTTTATTTTAAAAAAGCGTGGGGTGCATGGTGTCAATGGTTATAGATATTTTATTGACAGATATGAGTAGAGTGATTATCATTTCGATAATATCTTAAAAATCACCCCACGCTTTTTTTTAAATAAAATATAGAATGAGAGAGTTATAGGCGAGTTGTAGAGTTATAGTTGTAGAGAGTCCACCGCGCTGGCCAACAGCGAATTGGTGGACACAACCTTTTTTAAAATAGCAAATACTAAAGTCTTTATATTTTTAGTTTCTATAATATGCATTAAAAACTTCTCGGCCTCTATTAAATTGCAATTCGAGAAAGTGGAGAGTAAAGTCCTCTGCGTTTTAAAGTTTTTATCCTGAGGCAGAAATAAAATTGAAGCCTTAGTCTTGAGTTAGTGTTAATTGGATTTTCTGTAAAAGCAGTGCAGAATTGTAATGCAAAACCTTATTCGCTAAACCAGCAAAAATATCGGGTAAAAAGTTACTTGGAGACAATATCTTTTTGAGTTTTTTTTAAATAAATGAAGTCTGAAATAAGCATGCAAGATATCTGTTTTTTGTATACGATTCAAGTAGTAAACGCGTACAGTCTGGATGGGACCTGGTCACTGCTACCCATTAAATTGTGTTGTCTGTCTGTTTCTGTCTCCATACAGCTCACTGTGTAGTCATACATAGGCGTAGCTCTCAAGCTACGACGTGACGACCCGCGTAGCAGAGCGGTTACCATACCGGTCTGACGCGCAATGGGTTCCGGGTTCGATTCCCGGCCCGACAGGTATCTGAATGATGAGTTTAGATTCATGTTCTGGGTCTGTGTATTTGTGTATTCGTCTTGTGTGTGTCCATAGTACCCACGGTACAGGAGAAAATTCTAGTGTGGGGCTAGGAGTGTAGAAAGCGTGTTATATATCGCGAATAGTGAGCCCGCGAATGACCAACAGTACTCAAAGAAAGCTGACGCTCAAACACTTCTGTTTGAGTGTGCATGTGCGCCGAATATTTTTCCTTGTTCAAATATATTCGGGAATAAAGATTTATTTACCCGTGAATACAAGAAAAGGGTTACAATTTTTTAACCCGCAGTGTGCGTGAAATGACTGTGTGAAATGGAAACGTGGAAATCGTGAATAAGGCATTATCACTGAATTTAATAAGCGCTCTATTTGAGACGGATCACAGGTTTAATACTTCTGAGGACTTAAGATGATGTCCACCGCGTTGACCAAGTGCGAATTGGTGGATTACGTACATTTAATTAGTAAACATTATTGTAATAATTGGTAGTACTATGATTGAACCACCGTCAAATTATAAAATACCGGGCATGTTTTTCAACATACATACACTATCGCCCGATAAACGAAGCTGACATGTCAACCGTCAACAATAGAGCTGGCTGACATGGCGCTGGACGCCGCACTAAATGGTATTAAACATTCCATCAGATCCCTTGGGATTCCACCGCGACTCGATAGTAGATAGGACCGATGTTTTTGTTTTAATCAAATCCCTGTATTGAATATTTAGTAGACGGGATAGATAAATACAGATTAAATTAATATCATACTGTATATACATGTAACTGTACATACATTGTATATAAACCTATTAATAAATATCACTTGTATCAGTAAAACCATAATTACACCAACCTTAAATAAATATAACGAAATTGTAAAATATCTTGGATATGTTTTCAAAATAGCATCCGCACATACACTAACCTTTTTCCCGATATACGGAGCTGACATGTCAGCCGACAACAATAGAGCTGACTGACATGCCGCTGGACGCCGCACTAAATGTTATTAAACATTCCATCAGATCCCTTGGGATTCCACCGCGACACGATAGTAGATAGGATCAACTTTTTTTTATCAAAAACCTCTATTGAATATTGATTTTGTTTGTAGACCGGATAGATACATACGGATTAAATTCATATTATTATATTAATTAATATTAATTAACAATTAATTATCAATACTTTTCGGTAAAGGAAAACATCGTGAGGAAACCCACACACCCGAGAAATCTTTAAAGAAAAAAAGTTCTCGGAGGTTTGTGAAGTCCACCAATTCGCACTTGGCCAGCGCGGCAGACTATAGATAGCCTAAACTCTGCCCAGCAGTGGGACAATGATGGGTTGCCGAGAATATAGAGATAGATAGTATCATATGCATAAAATTTATATTCAATTGTATTGCGTTTTCATTGCAATATATTTGGAGATTTTAGATTATTTACATTACCTATGAATAAGCTTTTTCTTCAGCGGGAAACCGCTGAATTCAGAGGGCACAGTACCTACCGGTTGGAGTGGCGCCATTTAGGGGAGGCCTATGTCCAGCAGTGGACATCAAAGGGCTGAAGGATTGATGGATGAAGATTTTTCTATTTATTTGAAATCGAGTTTTATTTTATATTATGCAATGTAATCCCCCTTTTGCGATTTATTTAACAAATTAAGTGTGTAAATCTATTTGTATATATCCCTAAGGAATGATGTAGAATAATTATAATTATATAGTAAATAATTAAATGCGATGTGGAAAATCCTTCAATACGTTTTATATTATATAGCCATTTTTTTCCGTAATAGAACTGTTTTTAAGTCGCTTTAAAAATATTGTTAAATAATTTTATAATTAGTCTGTTTATTTTTACACATTTGTAATTAATTTAAATTTATATTTGATTCAACCAATTAATACTTTTTAGCACAATACATTGTGTAATTTTCATCGAAAACATATCAGCCGAATTGATACTGGCAACATCTCGGGTTGATTGACTGTTGGCGTATCGTTTATTCAGTATACAAAAGATTTCACTAACAATTCATTTTTAATGGACGGTTGAAAATTAAGATAAAGATTTTTTTTATGTGGAATTGAATTTTTTACTTATTTGTTGTGAAATGTTTATTTTCTACAGGATTTTGCAACGCAAATACAAATACATTTTTGTTGGTGTATTTCTGTTTTAAATATATGGTCAATTACATAATTCGAAGTGAACGATTTTTATTTTATGTTTTACTTAAAGGTAATTGAATGAGCTAGTATTATAACAACCACTTCTAACTAATCAATAAGAATTTGTGGATAATACATTTCCTCCCCATGTCCAGTGTATTGCTTGAATGTCTTTGCGTACAATCAACTTTCCCCCTCGGTATACGTAGCAGGCTTGTCAACTGACAACAATAGAGTCGACTGACATGTCAC
This sequence comes from Spicauda simplicius, assembly GCA_949699795.1. NCBI lineage: Eukaryota > Metazoa > Arthropoda > Insecta > Lepidoptera > Hesperiidae > Spicauda > Spicauda simplicius. The sequence goes on from OX453068.1 coordinate 4,427,756, forward strand.
CGTACGCTCTGTTATTAATTTTGTATCAAATCCCTTTAGAATTTGCTGTATATCAAAGAATAGATCGGCAATTTCTTTAGAATTTGTTGTGTATATATCGCAGTGGCGAACGCGGACCAGTGTAGACGTGGGCAAGCTCCTATCAGCGAGGCCTCTTTGCCTGATTCCATTTGCTGGTGCTCTTAAAAATGCCTTCGCCTCCTCTTCAAAAGAGGCCTCGCGAGGCCCCTTTAAGTGCGAGGCCGTGGACGATGGCCCACTGCGCCCACACCTAGCTACGTATGTATCGTAGCTACTGATGTATCGGTAAGTTTGATCGAATGTTTCTTGCGAAATAATTTTGATTTTTTTATTTTAATTTAAACGTATCATTTTACTACTCATTCATATACTATGCTATAGCTTAGTGTATACATTTCATGTATTGTATTGCTAAATAAAATATATTATTGTTAATAATCGGTGTATTGAATGATGGTCCATTGACACATCTATTTCAAACAGTTCTTGCGTTTCGGTGGAAAGGCTATAACAGCAAGCTCACTCACATAAAGGGTAACCATCTTATCAGTCCTTAGAAGTTGATAGAAAAGTGGAAGCAAGCAAGTATGTTACACATGACATCTAAGACATCTATAACAAACTACTTGCTATTCATAAAGCCATTACTGCTCATGGGAGAGGTAGTGGCCTCTTACTATCTGTGGACTGGGTATTCGTTTATTGAATGATACCTACTTATGTTCTTAATCACCTAAGTCACCATGTAATTACCTCGGAAAATTAAAACAATGCTACACTACACACAAAATGTTTTTTTTCTGACTGAAGTAGCAAACGAGCATGCAGTCCACCTAATGGTAAGTGGTCACTGCCGCCCATGGACATCTGTAATCAACTTCATACAGAACATGGGTTCCATCTGAAGTCAATCACAGATGCGTTGCTACTCCCGAGGACTATGATGGTCGCTTCATGTGAAAATGTGCCCTTGTGAACACCCTTCTATCGAAACGCAAGAAATGCTTCACGCTAGAAATAGGTGTGGCGGTGGTACGTCGAACTACACTGGTTCTACCACCTTGGAATTGGAATTGGTTCTACTGCAATATAACAATACAATATAATGCAATACAACAGATATACTACCGATACAAGTTACTAAAGTGAGAGTGAGTGAGTGAATGTCGAAGGAAAACACTACCCAATTATCATCAAATAAACTGTACATTCGTTGGTAGTTCAATATATTTTCTTAATACCTTTAATGTCACGCAAAGTTCTCTGAATGAATTTAATTATTTGATGTCTATTTTTAGTTATTAATCTATCATTAAAAAGTACGAAATCTTAAAAAAGATAACAAAAATATTACGTACTATAGCAGCTTTTTAAATGATCTAATATTTTAAAATTTAAAAAGTGTATATTTCAATCTGAAGTGAACCAAAAGCAATTTTGTTTCAAAATGAAAGAACCGGATGGTAATATTAGATACACAAAACTTCAGTTCCAGTGATGCATAACCTTTGGCAACGAGGCTACTTATCTAGTGAGCCCAGCGTTCAATTCCGCGAGTGGTTTTATTTTATGTTTTTGGGAGGGACATCGACAATGGGTAAGTAAAGGCTAGAGTACACTGGTAATATCCCGAGTTGCGATTTTACCATCACACAATTTTGAACTATAAAGTTATACACTAACTTTGTACTCAAACTATAATAGTAGTAAACTGACTGAGTGAGTACTGAGAAGATTTAAAAGGAAAATTTGAAAGTAGTATATGCTGCTGTTATAAAATAAGTTTTTTTTTAAAATACTTTCTACACTCACTGCCCCACAGACGGGATTTACTCTTGTGTAGTGGGTGCCATGGACATACAAAGATGAATACACAAACACCCAGACCCAGAACAATTCATCATTCATTATCTAAATTCATCATTCAGATTCCTATCTAGCCGGGAATTGAAACCATAACCCAATGCGTGTCAGACCGGTATAGTAATCGCTCCAACACGCCGGTCGTCATTGCCTTCAAAATCGAAGTTCAAATTTTTAATTACAAAGAAAAACACCAACGTAGAGATAACTAACCGTGAAACATGGTATCTGTGATGAACCATACAATTATAAGTATTTTTTCTACAGTAACTACTTACAAACGCATTATCCACTTAATATCAAATGGTTATAAAAACATCTAGTAGTGTTGTCACCTATCGCATAAATAATACTCCTAACACGAGGATTAACACTGCAGTACAAAAAATGCTAAAATGTAGAAATAAGTATGGTGGATATTATCAACACAAGCGTCCACATACATCAATATGGTCTAAACAGAATTTAAAAGAAATTTAAATATCACCTTCCATCCTATTTAACTCGTACACTACACCATTTGGAGTATATTTCTAGCGTAAAGAATTTTTTGTGTTTCGGTAGAAGGGTGTGTCATCATCTTAGTCCTCGGCAATGCATCTAACATTAACTTTAGATAAAAGCCCTATTTTAAAGGAACTTACAAATGTCCATTGGCGGTGGTGACAACTTACCATCAGGTGAAGTGCAAGCTCGTTTTCTACTTCAATCAAATAAAAAAAACTACTTTAAGACTATCATTGCAAACGTCAATCTGCGACTAAATCGCAAAGTCGCAACCCAATACTCACATGTGTACTATTTTCCACATCCTTAGTTTCCCGTGTCCGTCGAAATGTTTCACGCGGCCAGTTGCTCGCTGTTTTTATTTGCGAAATCGTTGCGCACTGCGTTTGATCTAATCATTGTGTGTGTTCGTTAAGAGACGGGAAAAGTGCTGGTCCAAAAAAGAGAACTGAATTTATTCTCTTTTACCTTCAGCATCATTACGGGATTGTACTCTTCATTGTTCACATGTCGTTTAGCAGAAATATTGGAATTTGTTTACTCTTGTATATCCTGTGATATGTTAAATGGCATACGAATTTAAATCAGCTTTATGAATATTTAAATCATACTAATATTATAAAGGCGAAAGTGTGTGAGTGTGTATGATGGTAACTTCTTCACGTCTAAACGGCTGGGGGGGTTTTCATAAAATTTGGTAGAGAGTTAGCTGACACTCTGGATTAACATATAAGCTACTTTACTGTGGGAAAATATCTTATTCCCGTGGGACAATCGACACATCGATTTTTTAACACGTGCGGAGCTGCGGGGTTCAGATTTAAGTCAGAATACCGAGTCAAGTCGTGATCTTCTTATGATGCAAGATCAACCCGTCGTAGCTATTCCAAAGAGAAACAAAAAGAAAGAGTAAATTTCATCATGAAAAGTCCAGATCTATTAAAACTATAAATCGTCACATCTATAATACGATATATGAAACGAAACAAAATGTCTTACAAACAGGAAATGAAACAGAATTCTCACCTAACATCGATAACATAGAACACGCGCTAATGCTCTTGAAATTGTTCCGAAGTTTCGACAGAAAGTTGTGGTTGATGGCTCATTTTAAAATAAGTCAAGAATCTTTATTCTAAAGGAAATTGACACGGGTGGTAGTGACCACTTAGCATCAAGTGAACTGTGTACTATAATCTTAAAAAAAGATACCTTACGCCTATTCAAACAGCGAGGTATATCATAAGCACCCATATCAAACAAAGAATAATATTTTGGACCATGCAGGTGTTGTCTTTCACAGACCCTTGTATTTTGAAGGGTGACGGGAAACGTGGGTGAGAATAAAGCAGGTACTGAAAAGGGTCCAGTGTAAACAAGTTTGAGAAACATTTAAAAAACGACTATTATTTTTTTTACAATATAGAAGTAGCAACGAAAATGCAGTAAGTGGACTTTGCCACTTTTGAACATTTGTATATAACATTAGTCTTAACTGAGACTTACATGAGTATACCCCCCTTACTGCACCCTTTAATTCAGAATGCTGCGCTGAACAATGAATTAATGTTACAGAACCAGGATTTGTAATGGTGCGGAATCAAACAACAAAGGATTCTACCACTTTGAAACTTTAATATTATGTAAAAATCCAGAAGTATGTATGTACATATATAAAGAAAATAGGTTTGCTGGAATAATAAACTTGAAATGTCGTTTTATAAGATTATATCTTAGGGTTTTGGAAAATAAACAAATGCGTTGCTTTTGAAAATAAGAAACGACATTTCAAGTTTATTATTCCACCAAACCTATCTTTCTTTCCAAAATATATTCTGAAGGTTTAAAATTAGACAGACATGTCAAATTAAAAAAAAGAACAAAATAATTAAAGAAAACCTATTTTATTTATACATATACTAGCTGTCCCGACAAACGTTGTTTTGCCATATAAAAAATTTAAAAAAATGTTAAGGGTGGACAAACCTTAAGGGGTATGAAAAATAGATGTTAGCCGATTCTCAGACCTTCCCAATATGCTTACCAAATTTCAGAGGAATCGGTCAAGCCGTTTCGGAGGAGTATGGAGACTAACATTGTGACACGAGAATTTTATATATAAGATTAATAAGTATATAATATGGAAGACGCAAAATTGCATACAATCCACGTAATGTAAAACGGCCACTGACAACCCATGGTCATCTGCAATTGAATCCAGATAGAGCAGCGATAGCCTAATGGTTGAAACTTGCCGTCTCGATCGGAAGGTCCGAGGTTAAAACCCAGGCACGCACCACTGATTTTTCTAGAATGATGTGCGTATTAGGAATTCATTATCACTGCTTTTCGGTGAAGGAAAACATCGTGAGGAAACCTACACACCCGAGAGTTCTCTAAAAAAAAGTTCTCGGAGATGTGTGAAGTCCACCAATTCGCACTAGGCCGGCGCGGTAGACTATAACCTATAACTCTCTGATTCTGAGAGAAGACCTGTGCCCAGATGTGGGACAATAATGGGTTGACGACACACAACAAGATCAGTCTCACATGGGGTTAGTCACAGATGCGTTGCTACACCTGACCACTAAGTTGAACGCTTCAAATAAATATTCTACCTTACCGTCTACCTTACCACATCCTACAAGCCAGAACACAGCAAAGCACTAATCTTATTAGGCAGAAATAGTGTTATTTATTGGTACAGAAATAGCAGTAGGAACTTCACTAAAACCCCCCGGTGGCCATCCTTAGCACTACGTGGAGGATCCGGATCTCCAACGGAACACAATCGGAGTCCTCCGAGCGCGATCCCCTTTCGGGCTCTTCGCCGGTGAGCCAATACGTTCACCGCACCTTCTGTTCTATACGGCGGCTTGCCACAACACATACTGCCGTTCTTCCCGAGGTCACTTGACTGGTTCGAGCTCCCACTCTAGCCGCTAGCACCCCCGGAAGCCCCTTTTAGTCGCTTCCGACAACATACTGAAGATACCGTATCTCTTTTCTGATCCCGAAACTGTGGGGACAAGCAGTAGGGACCTAGTGGGATAATTTTCGACCCTATTCACATGAACCACAACCATACCCATTACCACACACATAGCTACATAATACACACAAAATGCGATTTATAAAACGTCATTTAAATATAAAAGAAACAAGCTACAACAATAATACAAGAATAACACATATTCCAATTCACGCTATTACAGGCACTAGTCTAAAACAATAACGTTGAAAATCGCGTGTAAGTTTCTTGAAACGAATGCATATCTTTGTTATCTGTACAAAGGGAGACAGTGGCACTAAGCAGGCACTTAAGAGTTTTCATTAAATTTCTCATGCTCCCGTCATACATTTCATTACAACAACAAATAAGCGGCTTATGAAAGATTTTTCATATTCTTTCTGTTATAATGAGTACTGTGACCATATTTTTGACACGGTATGGACGATTCCCGTTTCATAAGATTAAAATAGCGCAGAAACATTTTTACCAAAATCTGAAATGTAGTTTAAAATAGAAAAATACCTGCATTATATTCAAAATTATGATTTTGTCTGTAATCTAAGAAAAATCTAATATTTAAGGACAACATTAAGATTTGCAGAGTTCCACGTAGTGTATATAACGAAGTGGGCGTGACGTCAGGAAGGTCAGGGTCTTCGTTACCGCCCGTTCTTGAAGATTTCAAGTAAAACACAGGAGTTATTCTTCTTCGATTTATTCACAGTTTAGGAGGTGCGATCGCTTCGACGGTTAAACAAGAATCTTTTTCTACCGGCAGGCGCTCGCCTTTTTAAAATAAAGTTGGGTAAGGTGACAATAACAAATTTATGGAGGGTAAACTAAATTATCATCTTTAGAAATCCCTCAATATCGCTAATTTAATAAACAAACAATTTTTGATCTTTAAAGTAACTAAAATAATTATTTTCGTCAACGTGTTTTTCATAAATACGCGGTGTCCCGCCGACATACATGATTACTATAAAATATTCAAAAAGACGCTTTGAATATGCATTAAAATTATTCAAAAGATTTTATTAAAACACGTACTGTTTAGACAACAGAGAGATGTGATATACCTATCGTGTACTATATTTCTATTTCCATATTAACATTAGCATACAATAATTAATATTACAAACAAAAGACTTTCTTAAATTTATAGGCACTCTAGCTGAACTCATTAAAAATAATACTTAACTGTTTAATAATGTACACTTTATTATATATGATTACAATATGCAATTTCAATTTGCAATAGCAAGTCAAAAATGTATTGAGAAATAATGATTTTTGGAATCAATTACAAATTTCATGATCAGAATATTAATTACCGAGTGCTTTGCATAATCCCCAACTAATGTACAATGGCCGCTAAATGCACACAGATTTGCGGATTTACGCAGATTATTGGATAACTTCACACAATCCTAATTGAATTTATGACCGCCATTTAATAATTATGTCCTTTGAAATATAAAATTTAGTACCGACTTTTACCGAACAATTATGAATTTACTTATTTAACCAGTGTTCTCATGGATGCTTTATATTGACTTATTTTTTATATTGTAGAAGCAGCAAACGAGCATGGAGTAAAATCCACTGGATGGTCTGAATGGTCACTGAATATAGTAACAATAAGGGACCAGTCACTACATCTAAATTTATCATCTGTTTGATTAAAAGTCGCGCCATTTCGCAACCTGCAATAACTATACCTTTTCTAGAAAGCGGATTACATAATAAAGGATTGTTTGCAAACTTACAATTTCATTAAGGAAGACATCTCATTTAGGGATTGCAATCCGGCCTCATTTTCAATCCGGCCGGATCCGGCCGTATTTTTCTCAATCCGGATTAATCGAACGCCTAAAACAGTGTAAAAAAAAGGATCGATTTCTAACGGTATTTTTTTTTGTAATGTGAAATCTTTGTCAAAATATACAATCACCGGATCCGGTGGAAGTCCGGATCCGGTGGTGAATTGGTACCGGATCCGGTTTGTGTAAATTTGTGCCGGATCCGCCGGATTACCGGATCCGGTTTTCCGGATTGCAATCCCTAATCTCATTACTCAATCTATGAGATCCCCCGTCCATTTCTTTAATTTAGATAATAAACTCTTTGCTGAAAATTTTCACGGAACTACAATGTTTGTCGTGTTAACTAATATTAAAAAAATGTGACTGTATAAAAAAATATGAAGTAATTTATTTAAAAAACACAAAACACAAACATATATTTTCAGGGTTTATAGCTTTTGCTCTACCTTTAAAGAGGTATAACATTGTGATATGTAGGGTATACATATATTTATATTAATGTTTAGTCGGTAAGAGTCCGGCATTACCCAGCTGCTACCCTGGGCTGGGTATCCATGAGGATTACCCACTATAAAAAAGGGTATACACATATGTTAAAAAAATATATAATCCTTAAAAAACATAGACTAATAATAATAACCATACTCTAGCGGCGGATGATTTATTTTAAGAATAAATCTAAAAATAAAAAGAACATTAAAAGTTCAATATCTTATTTTATGATAATTACCAAAATCTAGTCCGGAGCTGTCCCAGTCAAAGTATAATGATGGTTACCATGGCAACGGCACTCGCTTAATAACGTAGTCGCTTTAATTTTTTTTCGCGCTGAGAGAGATTTACTGTAGACATCCTTTACGCCCTTTATAGTTTTAATCTAAAGCCATTAAGCGTTTATACGTTTCTAACTGTGATGTATGGTTAATTCATATTCATACTAATATTATAAAGGCGAAAGTTTGTGAGTGTGTATGTTTGTTACTTCTTCACATCTAAACGGCTGGAGCGATTTTTATAAAATTTGGTATGGAGTTAGCTGACACTCTGGATTAACACGTAAGCTACATTTTACTGTGGGAAAATATATATATTAAGTATTAAAACACTTAACCAGTAGTTATTGTGTAGCATTTTTACCAATGTTTTTTTATAATATACTTTCTCAAAAACAGCTGCCTACATATTCGCCCGATTTCCGAGCAGCTCGTCTCGATCCGTGCGAGCTTCGTACTGTCGTACCATATACATACACGTTAAGCGAACGCTCGGCCGCGGTACATGGTAGGCAGAGTGGGGGGTGTTAGGATTTTTTCGTTACGGAATTTCTTGATTCTCTTTCTCGCCGCGCTCGAAGCCCGCGATAAAAACTACAGAATCCAAACATTTAATATTCTCGTCGCTCCTTCATTATAATATCATGTAATTCAATAAAATTGTTTATTCTAGCGATATCAAAACTTTTATTAGCCCTCTTTTTCGTTCCTAATAAATCTCTGAAAGCGTAATTTGATTACGTGATAAATTTTCAGCATCTAAAATTCTTTAGGCATACTACTTTAGCAGTTGGTTGGTGTTCCCGAGAACAGGTACTTAGAATATTTAATTTTAAGCTCCTTAAGGCTTTGTGCGAACTAGCGCGGATCCCATTTTACGAGCGATTTTATCGGCGTGATACGATTAATATTTTTTGTTTGCTACCTCTTACAGAAGCAACTTTTAAACCTCTGGTTTAAATATACTTGCATATTGTTTTAAATATGAATTGATTTTATGAATTTAACGTGTAAATTAATTCTGTATTTTTTAAAGATCCTTTGTGCAAATTAATACCGAGCTTAGGTAGTCTAGCGATTTTATGGACTTCATGTATAAATATTATTTTTTTAGATTAAAGATCTATTTAGACGACACCGTCAAAAAAAAACAGATATTTAAGGGAAAAGAGGAAAAGTAAGTACATTGATTATTTAGTAATTAATCCTATAAAAATATACAAAATAACATTCTATGCCACCAAAACTAAAAAATAATTTAAATATATATTGGTTTAGAACATAAACAGTACTTAGTGCATAACACGCTTTTTACACTCATAGCCCCAAACTAGGATTTTCTCCTGTGCCGTTGGTACCATGGGCATATACAAGACAAATACACAAACACCCAGACCCAGAACATGAATCTAAACTCATCATTTAGATACCCGGGACCCATTGCGCGTCCCATTCAGAAAGAAGTTGTTACATCGAGTTCATGCCTCTACTTATTTTAAGAGTAAATAATTCCTCCTCATATTCTCTCATGATCTCAAAGGCGCCTAAGCCTGTAGGTTTTCTCCAAACTTCCATCTTAATTAGCAACTTGCAAGTAAGCTCCGAATGATTAAGCTTAAAAGCAATGTAACCTCTTTTAGAGAAATCTTTGTTTCCACGGAGTTTTCGAGCAATATCCTAAGAACTTTCAATTCGCGTTTAACATTTTTTTAATTATGCCCAGTTAAATATTATAAAAAGAGCAGTGACAGCCTAATGGTTGAAACTTGCCCTCTGAATCGGGAGGTCCGAGGTTCAAACCCAGGCATGCACCAAATTTATGTGCGTATTAGAAATTAATATCACTGCTTTTCGGTGTGGGAAAACATCGCGAGGAAACCTACACACCCGAGAGTTCTTTTAAAAAATAATTCTCAGAGGTGTGTGAAGTCCACCAAATGGCATTTGGCTAGCGCGGTGGAATATGGCCTAAAACTCTCTCATTCTGAGAGAAGACCCATGCCCAGCAATGGGACAATAATGGGTTGACGAGAGAGTTTGTAAAAACCTGATTTGTGGCTTTTCCTACAAACAAAATATCCAAATTTCCAAATTTCCTGTACAAACAAAATATGACAAATACAGTTTTAAAAGATAGAAAATTTGTAAGTTTAGCATGTTTGTATATTAAATAAAATGTAATAGTGGTGGTTTAAATCTGATGGTATTATGTATTTCTAGTGTAACAAAGTTCAGCTTTCTATGTACTAATCTAAATTATAGAAAACTAAAACGACATGCAATCCGTTTGATGGTAAGTGGCCACTGACAGGCCACGCCCTGGAACATCTATAATCCACACCAAATAAGATTAATCTAATCTGTGGTCGAACACAGAATCATTGCTACCCCTCAAGACTAATAACGTGATAAGTAACCTTCCCGTAGTAAGTTTGTATCCTTTTAATGCAAAAGACAGCAGGGCTTTATATTACTAATAGGCAAAAAAATGTGTGACTATGGTACTGCAGTCGTACCACACTATTTTATATGAACTAGCAGAACGGACGCGACTTCGTTCGCGCAGATTTTAATGTAATTTATCCAACCATTATACATTTGAGCACCGCTCCCGGAAATGTCCCTCCCCCCATCCGTAATGGGGATTTGGTCAATAGTTATAGTCAGTAGTGGGTGATGCTATTCCGATAGTAGTCCCAAAAAATTTAGCGACGACTGCTTAGAGTAAGGGTACACTGATCATTGAGCGGCGGCGCTGTCCAAGTCTTTCGTGGATATTGATATGTTATCTTATATTCTAGAACATTTTTGTTGTATTATCAATAGGTAATGTATGCAATGAAAAAATTTTTGACCAAAACTTTTGACCCTTCGAATAACTCAAGTTTTAGCAAATACCCCTTATATATTCTAGTAATAAATATAGCCTATGATACTCAGGGATAATGTAGCTTTCTAAAGGTGAAAGATTTTTTAAACTTAGTTCAGCAGTTTATAAGTTAATTCATGACAAACATACAAGAATACAAAGATTTCCTCTTTATAATATTAGTATAGATTACAAAAGAAATAAAATAATCATGAATTAAATATATTGTGATGTCTCGTAGAATTTTTATTTTAATTTATATATCCGATATCTGATCCGTATCCGTATCACATATATCCGATTAAAATCCTCATTTAAATACAATTAACAGAAATAATTTAATCCCACCTACAAATCTATCATACATTTCATAATACTCACCTACCAATATCAGCCCTGAGTTGTGTAATTGGTATATATGTGCATGTATATACTGGAAACGATCCGTCTGTGTATAGCACGAAAATAATAAACCGTTGCTTGTATCCGGAAATCCCTTAAGCTGTACAGGGACCTCTGTGAGCCTCTACACGTAACGCCCTCAGGAAATGTCGAAACACTACTACCATTGTTATAAGAACTCGAAACGAACTTGAATTTTATATTTAAGATTCTGCGGTTGTGCCTTATCTTTATCGATTTGTCCATTCCTGAAAGTGAGTAGAGAAGAACAGATTATATGCCAGTCTTATATACAATCTGTTGGTTTAGAATCTAGACCATCGCATAATTTAAAAATAACATTATCAATTTCATGATGTTGCATCGCATTTCTTTTATTTGACCATAATCCCCAGTGTGGATTTAACTTCGATTACCAGCCAAAGGCCCACGGGGAGATGTTATATTCTGCACCTAACATTGGTATATTTAAATGCATATATTACAACATATTTAAAAAAAACAAGTGACGTTATGAGTTAGGACAAAACGTACACATGGAGTCCTAAGCATGTGCGATACTTTTCTTATTTAAATAATTGTTATAAAACACAAATTATATTTTTAAGAAAATTATGACTCAAAATAGCAATACGAGTACATAAATATCAAGTCGAAATAGTTTAATCAGTGTACAATGGTAGTGGTGATGTCGAAAACTGTAGCAAGCTAATTGTGCGAATAAAAGAGTCCGTATTGTCAAAGTCGGAGTACTATTCTGTAAAAAGACATGAATCCGGCTTCATACATTAACCTCGATTGCTACATACAAAAGGAAATTCAAATGAATTTATACTCCGAAAATAAATAAAACTCGATGCTTGCAACGCTAATCCCCTAACAACATTAATGTAATGGCAAGATTCCTCTCAATTAATAGTTTATTTTGTGGCAAATTAAGATTAGAAAGACTTAAAATGCATGCAAGTATATTTTATGTTTCATCGCGGCATCAGCTTTCGAGTTAACGAAACGATTTTACCGAATAGTACTCCTGAACGCCAACAAGGTAGAGTCGAAGGAAGTTTTGCTACTTTGACTTTGCTATCGATCGCTGTATATTGTATTATAGTATGAATAGTTGGAATGATATAGACATATATACGATTGTACTGTATAATTACAGAAGTATATGTAAAATTATCTAAGCCCTCAGACACATATGAAGTTTTTTTCTAATATGCTGGAGAAGGAGACTGCCTCTTGTCGCGTAAAAAAAATTGGACAACATTTTTTTCCTTCACCATTGAAGCAAGTAATATAATCTTACTAATATTAAAAAGTGAGAGTTTATAAGTGGATGGATATTTGATAGCATTTACGTAAAAACTGATCTTCAAGTTTTTCTTTTTTTATCTGGCTAAAGCAGCAAACGAGCATGCAGTCCACCTAATGGTAAAAGGTCACTGCCGCCCATGGACATCTGTTATCGATGTTCTGTATGTAGTTGTGTTATCAACTACATATAGAACATCGGTGTCATATGAAGTCAATCACACATGCGTTGCTACTCTCGAGGACTACGATGGTCGTCTAATGTGAAAGTGTGCCTGCAACCACACCCTTCTATCGAAACGCAAGAATTTCTTCACGCTAGAAATAGGTGCGGCGGTGGACCATACCCGGTCGAACTACACTGGTTTATTTAATTATTTATTTATTTAAAATGATCACCAACATAATGTACACCAAATTAGGCCAAACAACATAAATTATAGATAAAAGAACATAAGTGACAGGTGAGGTGTTCTACCACCTTCAAAGTGTTCTAGTAACTAATTAATAATCATATACACAGTATGTCATTTTATCATTTATAAAGTAATAGGGCGAACTAGTGTAACTTCATCATTATGTTCACATTTCACAAAGTCACTTTTAATTCACCCAATGTATCCACCCTCCAAGGTTCACTCTTTCAACCGTTTTGAATAGGACCCCTACCCTTTCCCTTTAGCTGTCAAACAAGCATGCATGTTTCCCGGTTTAAAGGGCAAAGGGACTGTAATTACTGACAGAAAAGGTTTTCCTCTACCTTCATCATCTGTAATTCATCTGGAAATTTATAGTTAAAAGATTTGTAAGGCTGCTACGAGGCTGTTAAATTACATCTTCAAAAGTTTGAGGCTCAGCAATATTACAAGGAATAATTCTTGCGTCATGTATACCAGTTTTCTATTGTACAATGCAATGTAGCCCGATAGACATCGAATGTAATGTACCTACATCACTACATAGTATAAAACAAAGTCGCTTCCCGCTGTCTGTCCCTATGTATGCTTAGATCTTAAAAACTACGCTACGGATTTTAATGCAGTTTTTTTAATTGATGGAGTGATTCTAGAGGAAGGTTTTTATGTATAATACACGCATAATGATAAACACTGATAATATATTTTTGAATTTTAGGCGGAACTAAGTTCGCTGAGTCAACCAGTCAACTATAAGTGTTTTATCAATTATGCAAAGTGGCAGTTATTCCAAGACGGTTCGACAGGCCAGATATCACCGCCACGCGTTAGCGTCTACTTTACGCTAAAAATAGGTTCTTGTCATTTGGTCATCCATTTGCCATTCATATGAGGCCATCTTAGTCCTTAGGAGTAGCAACGCATCTGTGATTGACTTCAGATATACCCCTGTTTTATATAAAGATAGCTCAAGAAGATGTGAGTTGCAAAAATAATGTACATTTACCAGTGAAATCTGGGTACGCCCCAACATAAAAAATATTTACTAATATTTTAGATTGCATCATTTTTACATTAAAGTTATACGATAGCCAAAATACTACTTGGTTATTTACTTAATCATATTATATGAATCTTTTGCCCATTATCCTGCGGTCACCCAACTCCCAAAAGTGTTGCCGATTTCATACCCAAAATATATCCAAATCCCTAAATGCATACGGATTTGAGGAGGATGGGGAAATAAAAAAGGGAAGTGGTATTATGATAAAATTTTCCAATTTGAAGACCCAACTACACCCGGCTCAAGATCTTATGACTGTGTAAGTAGGCTTGAACATCCTAAGTATTTTTTGAGAGAGGGCTTTAATTTTTTATTACGATTAAATATTGAGAAGTAGCCTGATACAACGCTGGGGGCCAAAGTTTGAATCCCAGCTGGCCACGTATCTCCAGGTGTGTTTTCCGTTTTATGGCATTTTTTTAAGATTAAAGTTACAAAGTGTTTTTGCTATTAACACGAACATATACTACACCTATGGTAGATAAAATCCTTGAGAAAGACAGTATGAATATACGCATAACATTATTTTGCAAGGTGGTAAAACCGGCGTGGTTCTACCGAGTTGGTACCGCCGACACAAATATTTCTAGCGTGAAGCAGTTTTTCCTTCTAGGTGAAAGGGTGTGCTTGCCGGTTTACTTTTATGTGAAGCGACCATCTTAGTCCTCAAGAGTAGCAACGCATCTGTGACTGACTTTAGATTGAACCCATGTTCTGTTTAAATTTGCTTGCAGTTTGTTCAATGTAATAAAAAAAATATAACTCGCTAGCCTGTCGTTCGACACTACAACGTGGTTAAGGAATTTCCTGATAAGTAGGTATATTAAGGTTTAACTGAGCTACCGCGGACCTCTGACATATACATCACGGGTCCGAGATGTATATGTCAGGGTTTCTTAAAGTGGAGTCCATCTCCACTTTAAGAAACCCTGTTTAAGGCAGAACGCGTGTTCTATATAGAGTCGGGACAGGTGTCTATTGGAAATAGTGACCGTATCCCATCTAGTAGACCGTATGCTCGTCTGCTACTTTTAATTTTCATAAAATATATCATAAATGAAGCCTGTTATTAATAGTTATGCGCCTTATTCAAAACAATCATTTTCCTTTTAATTGAAAAGCTCAAACGGTAAATAATGAAACACTATAATCTTCCTATGATCGAAGAAAATACAATACAGTTTCTGGCTCATTAATCATAGACAAACATGACAAAACCATAGACATCCCGCAGAGCCACCCTCTGCACGATTATGCAGTCGTTTGATCCCCTTCATCCGATTAACGGCTTATGAAACGTTGCTAGTATCATAGCAAATTCAACATTACTTGAAAGATTCCTTGGTCATTTCTTATTACATTGTGCTTCAACTTTAAAGGTATATCCTTTATACCATCAGTATTAATAAAGAGAAGGTTCAACAACCCAACCTCACGACTACAATTCTAATGTTATTCGTGTGAAAATGCCATTAATATTAGTATTTTTATCAAAATAGTATTTACGGGCATTGATCGTAAATATTAAATGTCTTAAACAAATTATTTAAACAAAAACAAGCGGTCAGCTACCTATAGGCAACGCGGGCCATGTCTGTTACCTTAAATACGTGAAGCAATGCCGGGTCGCAATCAAATGTGATCTACGAAAAAAACCGATACTGTGAGACATTAATTTGTGGACAAACCAAAGGTCGTTGATCTAAACTCAATTGGTTTGAGCTAAATAATAAATAAATTAATTATCACTGCTTTTCGGTGAAGGAAAACATCGTGAGGAAACCTACACACCCGAGAGTTCTTAAAAAAAAAAAAAATCTCGGAGGTGTGTGAAGTCCACCAATTCGCACTTGGCCAGCGCGGTGGACTATGGCCTAAAAACTCTCTCATTCTGGGAGAAGACCCATGCTAAGCAGTGGGCCAATAATGAGTTGATGCGAAATAATAACTTCTCTTAACGATATCTGTTGTAACCCAGGTGACACGAAATTAGGTCCTAGGAATACCAGCGAACCGCAAAGAGTAGCAGGCCACATCCAAAGGTGTAGTTCGACCGGGGAAGTGCCACAGCTACGCCTATTTCCAGCGTGAAGCATTTCTTGCATTTCGATTGAAGGGTGGTCCATGGTCTATATAAAGTCGCTTACAGATGTTCATGGGCTGTAGTGACCACTTACCATCAGATGGACTGCATGCTCGTTTGCTACATCGATCAGATAAAAATATATATAGCCAGCGGGCAACGGGGTGCTAACCACTGTAGTTTCTAGCAATACTACTTAAGTCCCGCGGGTAGGTATAATCGAAAACACAATTAGAAACATCACAAACTACTTATTAGCAAGTATAAATAACAAGGAAGTAGTAATAAATAGATGCACTTCCACATTTATACATAATAGGAAACTGTCGCAAACCTATACTAAGCCTCCATTCGTCTTACCTCAATGATTCCTTCGTACACGATATATCGCGATCAAGCACAGTGTATCGATTTCCATCATAATCCGATTAACGGCTTACGAAGCGGTAGGTACCTATAAGCAAACAATTCTGTTTCCTGTTATGATATTAATGTGTATTATTGTGTAGAACTTCGAAGATACTTATAGTTTTGCTTTTGCTTACAAAATATCTTGGTAATTTACCCCAATCAAATAAGATTCTGCAAAATATAAGGAATGTTTTCATATTATGCACACAATTATTTCAGATTCAGAGAACTGAAGGTATCAATGTGAAGAATCAATGATAGAGCTTTAGTCGGGCTATACATGCTAGCGTTTTTACCTACATTTTTTATATGACTGAAGTAGCAAACGAGCATGCAGTCCACCTGATAGTAAGTGGTCACTACCGCCCTGCGACATCTGTAAGCAACTTCATACAGAACATAGGGTTCCATCTGAAGTCAATCACAGATGTGTCGCTAATCCCGAGGACTAAGATGGTCGCCTCATATAAAAGTGTGCCGGCAACCTTCACAACCTTCCATCGAAACGCAAATACTAGTTCACGCTAGAAATAGGTGTGGCGGTGGTACCTGCACTTACATACAACAATTGTTAAGATTATAACAGTAAGTCCGCAAATATCACACAAAGTGGTATTTGCAGACATATTGTCTTTAACAAAAACATATAAAGGTACAGTCACGAGCAATAAGATGTGACTATGGAAGATTGGCAAAAGTATCTGACCCAAGAAGGAGTTCAATAATATCTGACTACACGAACGTAGCAAAAATATCTGACATTGAAAGGCAGCACGATGCAGTCGTGTCAAAATTATGTGATTTGACGTTCATCTACATAATTTTGATGCTACTGCTACTGTTCGTAGTCACATCTTATTGCTCGTGACTGTACATACGTGATATTATGAAGTATACGTGGTTTTGTTATAAATAGTACCTAACTGTCGTACTAATCCTATCCTACTTCCTACTAATATTATAAATGCGAAAGTTTGTGAGGATGTATGTGCATTTGTTATTCTTTCACGCAAAAACTACTCAACGGATTAGGTTTAAACTTTACAGTAGTATAGGTTATACATCAGAATAACACATGGGCTATAATTTGTAATGTTTTTTTTTATAAGGTTATAATATAACGAGAAATATCAGGTTAGTCGGAAAAAAAGTTGTGCTCTGAGAGCTATCTTCGCGTACGCTGCCTAAACCGTTGGAGATATCCAAATATAATGTACCGTGGGATTGTTTAGCTCACATAGATCTAAATAAAAGTCCGCGACAGCATATGTCTATATTTTATGTATAACCCACAATAACTCTTTTTATACTTTGAAAATTTAAAAAATATGTAGTTGATGTTTCCATGGGTTTTATACAAACTAAATATTAATCCTTATTAAAATAAATGATTTCAAAAAATCAAGCATCTAATAAAGATTGAATCTGCCTTTTACACCATGTAAATTGGATAAGTAGTTTAGAAGATATTACGAGTATAACATACTAGCTGTACCCGCGGCCCCGCCCGCGTGCAAATCAATGTATCGCAAAGTTTTTCCCGCGCAAATCTCCACTCAGTGAGAATTCTACGATAAAAGTAGTCTACATGTTGTTCCATAACATTTTCTATAGTAAAAAAACCCGCAAAAATCGGTTTAGCCGGTCAAGGATTACCCGGACAAACACAGAGTGAAAAAACGAATTTTAAGTGTGTATTTGTGGGTGGGTGTGTATTAGGTGCATATTGCTATGTAAAATGTTATGAAAATAAGACGAATCAGAATATCGTAAACCCCTTTTTTGAACCAATTTACAGTCTTAGTGGTCACATTAACAATATCGGAATACATCTTTTCAAACAAAGCCTCCACATTTAAACCAAAGCGCATCGATTATAAAGACGGATTTTAACTTTTATGAATTGAAAAATACTATTTTAAGTTATTTTGGTCCTTTTAAATTTCTGAGTAAGATTACATATAGGTGAACCTACTTTTAACATTAATTTGACAACCTTGACGACCCGCGTTGCGGAGCAGCTACCACACCCGGTTCGATTCCCGGTCAGACAGGAATTTGAATAGATTTATGTTCTGGGTCTGGGTGTTTCTATATACGTCTTGTGTGTCTATGGTACCCACGACACAGGAAAAAAACCTAGTGTGGGGCTATTGTAGAAATTAAAATTGTAGAAATTTTCTATTTTATTGAGTGTAGAAAGCGTATTTTTATTTAAAAAAAAGTTTGTGTGGAGTACCGGGAGGCGGGTTGAAGGAATCCAAAAATTTTGTTGGATAATGCCTTCGGTCTCGATGGCTATATCTACAGAATCTTCATCCCAAATAGTCAAATAACAATCCATTTATAATGAACATATCATAAATATAAAAAGAACAATAATGTTGAACTTGCTCGTTTGTTATTAGAGCCAAGTATTCATCAACCATGCTTCAATATTCATAAATGCAATTATTTATCACAAAAGTTGCAAAAGCTTCTTTATAATAATAATTCATGATATAATTATTATATCTTATTTAGATACTGATCGACTTATTAATGTTAGTATTTTGCTTAAAAGACTATCAATTGTATTTTGTCCTTAATATTTATTTTCGCTAAAAATGTACGGGTGTGGTCAATAACATAACTTTATTTATGGAATAATAGTTAAGAAACTATTTATGTAACATGAACATGGAGTGACAAATGGAGTCGATAATTTTATTTTGAAACAATGTTAAAACATTTTATCGCCTTTGAATTATTGGATTCGAATAACTATTTTACTATAATAGTATGACGCGCCATCTGTTATCAATTGGGAATCCCTGTACTGTAAGAGCGATTTACATGCTGCGCGGCCGCAGCGCGTCAACTTTTTTATTATTGAAATATTTCATAAATTCATTAATTAAATTAAAATAAATTTGAATCACATCTATTTTTATGATAATTGATAGTTACAAATTTATACGTATTATTTTTGAATGAATTCAGAATGGCGTCCGGGCGGCCATTATGGCTACTGTCATGTCACACTACTGTCGTGTCACACATATTTACATTAGAATTTAACAAAATACGCGACAATCCGAATTTTACGGATATATGTTGTCGACTCGAAATCAATGTTTTTTTATGTTTTATTATTTAGATAAGGTTTTAAGTAAGTCTATCGTACCCCTTGACGGACTTGTCAATATGGGACTTTGTCAAAAACGAACTTCCATACAAACATTTATGCCCGATTTTAACGCTTTCAACCCATTTTTTTCGATAAAATGCAGCCTATGTCCTTTCTCGAGGTCAACACTATCTGTGTGCCCAATTTCATAAAGATCGGTTCAGTTGTTTAGGCGTGAATAAGTAGCAGACAGACAGACAGACAGACAGACAGACAGACAGAGTTACTTTCACATTTATAATATTAGTAGGGAAGTAGGGATTGCGTAGTCAATTGATTGACCGCCGTATACAACGAAGTTGTATGATATTAATATTTGAATGGTTATAAAACACGGAGCAAAATGTGAAAGGTCAATGACGTCTCTGTAGTTCCGGGAATAAGGCTACGGTATCCCCTGTCTGTGGTAAGAGGCAACTAAAAGGGAGCTTTCGGGGAGTGGTGGGCCCAGCCGCTCACTTGGGAGGAGCCCGATGGGGCAATGCATTCAGAGGACTCCAGTTGCGTTCCTTTGAAGATCCCGGAGTCCTGGTGCTATAAGAATCCTAGATAACCCTGTGTCGCTCCCACGGCGTACCTTTTGAAGGTTTCTCACTCGACAAAAAAGAAAAAAAGTCAATGAGAATGAAACAGCGGAAAGGTTAAATATGTTATTCAATCGTCATCGACCTTTTAATGTAACACACACACTCGGCACATATGTCAGATTAGCAGTAGTTTAGGTCGTAGTTGACCACGCTAGCCAACTGCGCGTTGGAACCGTCACGCGTTTTGAGACCCTTTCTTAAAACTTTTAATTTCGAGTAAGCATTAATATCTGTTGCCGACAAAACTAATTCAAATTAATATACGTACCTGTGATTTGAAATTTGAACACACTGATTTAGGCGATTAACACACGGCACCGCGCACCGCTGCGAATAGCGGTGCCCCGCGCGGTAAGGCGGTTTACGCACCTGTACGCGCGGATGGACCGATCATCAAAATAAACTTTTCGACATCGAAATGCATTTTTGCTTCAACGATGATCCGCGCGGTTAGGCGCCAGCCCGTGTGTGAGGCGCCGACCCCCCGCACTGTCGTTCGCGCGGAGACACGGCCAGTCGGTGTACGTTTGTGAGGCATCAACGGATTTATTAGACCCCAATACAACATGAGATCCGCTTCACCGCCTACCGTGGCAGTGAGCGGTACCGTATGTTAATCGCCTTAGGAAGTAGGGCAAGGGTTCAATCTGAAGTAAATCACAGATGCCTTGCTACTCCCGAAGACTATGATGATCGCCTCATATAAAAGTGAGCCGGCAGGCACACCCTTCAAATGAAACACAAGAACTGCTTCACGGTAGAAATAGGTGCGGCGGTGATGCCTCCCTGGTTGAACTATTGCTCTACCACCTTGCAAACTTTATGTGGCAGACTAAATTCCACGCGAGCGAAGCCGCGGGCAAAGGCTAGTAAGTTATATATATATATATACGTACCTATACGGATTTTCATCATAAATAGCAGAAAACACATTCTTATAATGACCTAAAAATTCTTCCTAAATTTTTAAATAAAGCTCCCCAATAGCAAACAATAATGCCCTCCAAAACTGCTCACAGAAATGCGATTTCAATAAAGGAAAAATATTCGAAATATTAAACAATGCAGCCTCTAAGAGATATAGTCCCCTACTTCCCCTAAATTGACTACCGGGGGTTCAAAAGAAAGGCACACAGAAGTCTCCCCTAAGCCTACCTGACATGTCTTTGATCCTTACAAAATACAAATATTATATACGCAGGACCGACAAACAATTAGTGTTTTATATACGTACATTTTATGAGACGCGCTGCGGGGTGCACGACCAGTATTACTTGATCTCTGTGTTTGTTGTTGCATATCTAAATATGCTTGGAACTGACGCATGGTAAGCGATTTTCCAAATTACGTGGCATTTTGACGGATCAGTCACCCGTGCACATTAATGGCAAAGGGTAAGTGATCACTGCCTGACATGGACAATTATGACCGACTCCAAATAAGACAGAAAAAAAATACTAACTTCTATCACAGATAACAGGGACGAAGTCGATATATTATTTTATTCCACAACAATATTTCTCTAATTTTTCCACAACTGAATAACTGATATGTTTTTTATAACATCGAAATACCAAACGAGCATGCAATCCTGATAATAAGTGGTCACTGCCATCCATGGACATCTGTAATCAACTTCACATTGAATATGGATTTTATCTAAAATAAATTACAGATGCGTTGCTACTCCCGAGGACTACCCTTCCACCGAAACGCAAGAACGCTTAACGCTAGAAATTAGTGTGACAGTGGTACAGTACATACCTATTTCCAAAGCAAAAAGCAATAAGTTTCATGTTGAAGAATGAATATTACAGTTTCGAGTAAAACTCATGAGCACAGGTATATTTTTACTCGTACATACATTGTCTATGAAATGGATAAACGCAGTATTTCCTTAAAATATAAAAAACTCATTGTGTCTCCAATTATACAGACTCCGTAATGTTTACTATGGCATATTTCCACGATGTGACATCGCAACATTTCACGACAGCGCGAGTTTCCACGATGCGACATCATGTCGTGTGTTTGTTTTAGCCGCCACCTAGGAGTCTTAATTCATTCGTTTTAGGTGTCCATCACTATCATTAGCGATCACTA
The DNA here is from genome assembly GCA_949699795.1 of Spicauda simplicius. NCBI lineage: Eukaryota > Metazoa > Arthropoda > Insecta > Lepidoptera > Hesperiidae > Spicauda > Spicauda simplicius. The sequence goes on from OX453068.1 coordinate 4,450,176, forward strand.
TCATTACCCCAATCATTAGCGTTGAGAGTTAAAAAAATGGCCGATCTTATAAGACTACATCTCCGCAAATTGTAGCGAAATTTCATTAAACCTTGACGCTTGCAGTTCCATGCAAATGTTTTCCTGTATCCTTATTACAAGTTTATTTTGTGTCCTCAAAACAATCAAGATTATTTAAAAGTGCATTGCAAATCATAGCCCAAAATGAAACAGACAATTGCAATGAACGTTGCACTGAATGAGCGAAAACTTGAACACATAAGGAAACATAATAAACTCATACTAAGGGCACTGGTCGTGTGATTGTTCTTTCGTATCAATACATCTATAACAATATGGTTAGTGTTTTACAATTCGATTTTACTGTTTAATGTGTGGTGGCTACTTTTCTGTTACATGGTCATACCATCTAAGAAAAATAATTTGTCGATAGTTATATCGGATAATTATGTTATATTTTACAGAGGTGGAATACCTAAGAACTTTCAGACGAATCTGAAACATGTTAATATCTATGTAGTCTTCCTTTGATAACTAATGAGTTGGGGATTCTATGTAGTCATCTTAATAGCTGATGAGTTGAGCTTTACTTGATACCTGTGTGCCAACCTGTACCTTCAGAGAACAAAGGCTATGATCGACTTATCCTATTATACAGTGTATACGACTATATACCCATTTCTAACAAAACATTATAATTATCGCGTGACTAACTGGAAACATTGTCATAGTTTGGGCGAACGTGATGGCTAATAGCGCTTTGAATAGAGCCATTGTGACAACGCGATATAATTGTGACATTAATGTTTCAATTTGTGTCAGGGCGATCTCAGGTATTGTGTTACGGTATATTGAATTTTGCTTAATAGGGGGCTTTTACCCCAAAAAACAACGTTTACGTGAGCAACATTAAAATCATACAAAAGAAGTAGTATAATGATGACATAGGTTTATTTTTTATCCTCTAGGCTCTGAATTTCTTCCTAATGAGAAATGGGATTCAAATCTCCGGAACGCAGCTCTTAGAATCTTTCTTATCTGTGGTCTTATATTTCTTATCTGTGGGCGTGGACGTCCTTTCTCAAATTTTAATAAAGCATATTCCAAAATAAAATACAATGATAAATTATAATTTCCTTTAAGAGGTTCCTTTAAGGAAAAAATATAATTGTAAAAAAACTTAATGCCTGAGAGTTTTTCAGTACTTACACTTTGGCTTAAACTTTTTCACTTAACAAAAAGTACAAACGACTACTATATCACTAGAAATAAAAAGTATAACAAATCTTGATTTAGTGATCAGTCTTGAATTAATCGGTTGCGAAATTGAAATATATATAACTGAGTATAAAGACGTGTCAAATTAGATAACTTCTTTTATTTGGGAAGTCGGTTAACAAAAACAAGAACTAGACAGCCTCGTCAAGAACTACAGAAGATAATAAGTACTGACTCTTGAACTAAGTAACTTTACATCAACATAACTCAAAGTACAGCCCTGGAAACTGCTGAACATATTTTACTTGAAGTGAACCCGCTGAACTTGCAGAGTATAGTCCTCCCAAACTTACATTAGGCATCACAACCTTGCGCCCGGTATGCAAATCGTCTAAGTTTCCAACTGATGCAACTTGGAATGAGTAATGCAAGTTTAAATACGCAAGCATATTGCTTCTGCTATGTGCATACTAATGCAATACGATTGTTTGTCAACGGCTACGAATATACTGCTATCTAAGCTTGAATATCTTGTATTATTCCAATCATGAATACATCATGTTGGATTCCAACGTCTTGACATTAAGGTAGTTCACGGCCGGTGAAGCAAGATAGCGGTAAGATACATCTTCAGGTGTAACGAAGCGTTAGTGGCTGACTTTACGTCGAATCTAGCTATACATATTCCTATCTGGGATTAGAAACATTCTGAACGAACTGGTTTAAAAAGTAAGGATATTAAATGTTCACTATTCACTCCTGACACTGAACAATAGATACGAATTTCACGATGTAGACATCCACTAAAATATATATTTTTTTGATATTCCACCGCTCAGGAGATAAGTTTTTGTATTATAGTCTGAGCCAACGAAGTCGTTACCAAGAGTGAATAGATTACAAATGTTTATTTCAGTGGGTGGTAGTTTCCACTTTCTAGAATGCATGCTAGTTTTTGGAAACCGTGCTAACCTGATGGTCGTTGGACTCGACTCTCACCGTTTGTGCCTAAGAGAACTTTAAAATCTCAATTCACAATTGGCTAGCGCGGTGAGCTTCGAGCAAAAACTCTGAGAAGAGACCCGTGCTCATCAGTGGGGCAAGAACAGGTTTTATAGTATAAAACTAGTTGTATCCCGCAGGTTCGCCCGCGTTAAAAAAATCTATGTATTGATTCGTGGGAATAAGATATTTGTCCACAGAAAAAATAAATGAAAATCGCTCCAGCCGTTTACACGCGAAGAAGTAACAAACATACACACTCACAAATTTTCGTCTTTATAATATTAGTATGAAGTATGATAATCTTCTTTAGTATAAAATAACTCCAGATGAATAACTATTTGGTATAAGAGTTTCTTTTGATGTTACACCATACAAGCGATTCAATACCAAAATGAATAACGAGTTTGGTGCACGCATCCAGTTGTCCAGTGATACGAGGCATCCAAAACGTATTCAAAGCATGCATACCGAATACATTGTGTAGCAATTCGCTGGTACGTGTTTTGGAAATGCGGCACTATTGTTATTTGAAACTCGCTACGCGGGTTGACGAAGTTGCAAATTTGCTTTGTTTTGCGTTTGTTTTTTTCGTGTAAGGTAACTTGATTTTAGTCTACTCTGACACGTGCATTATGACAACTCTTCTTTTTTCTCTGTGGTGTCGATACATGGTTCTCTTTTTTACTCTGAGCCTTTGTCTTTACGGTGAGCGTATATCTAAGTTCCTTGTTAGACCCAGTTTTTGTTTCAGTCACGTACAGTCATAATTGATGCTTAATAAATATTAAGACTTCTTAAATTTATAGGGCTAACACATCTCCTGCCAGTCGAAGAAGCAACTAAAGGGGGCTTTCGGCGTAGCGGGCGGCTAGAGTGAGAGCTCGAACCGTTCAGTTAGGTGACTCCAAGAAGGACGATGGTATGTGTGGTCGTACGTACGTAACGTACACCAAAACCCTTCCAACTTCAACCTCCCTTCCAGCCCTTTCTTTTCTTGTATCTACTGGCTGAGCTTCAAGTTCGGCAATGTGATGAAACTGTAAAAGCCAATACGGCCAACAGTAACTACACCAGTAAATTTAAAGATTTTAAAGATTTTTATTGAACTAAAAACAAATTACAAAGTAGTGACATTCGTAAACGTCTGCAATAGTAAAAATACTGTGTCACAGCGGTTTACGCCCATCCCGAACCATAGTATAGGTAAGTTCAAGTACAATGCATTATTTTTCAAATTACTATATAAATATTTATTATAAATATTAATATATAAATATTTTACACTTACCATTAGGTTATGGCTAGAGTAAACAACTTGTAACTTATAATAATATCATGTTATATAAAATATAATAATAAAAATGTGAATGTGTGTGCGTGCATGCGCGCGGATAGTGTGTTTGTGTGTGTGTGTGTGTGCGAAAATATCGAGGAACAATTCTCAGTGTTTTAGAAGTGCTTCCGTCTCGTCGTATAATAGATTTTGTAAGTAATGAATTATTTTCTTTTTGCATTCCCAGTACGTAAGTGGATTGATATTAATTTTGATGTTTACTTTATTATAAATTAAGGACGCTAAATATTCATAGTTTTAGTAAATAGATTTAGTATATGTCTTACCAACACTCATTACAAGTAATGAGTGTTGGTAGAAAGAGTCTATGAGTGTAGAAAGCGTCTCAGCGTCTCAAAGCGTCTCAGTCAGAATCCACCACGCTACTCAATTTCATGATGATGGACATAGGTATTCAGTAGCTTTGTTTCTGGGACGTTCTTGATACGTTTTATTTACAAAGATTTCAAATCAAGATAACATAGTTAATTTTCTAATTTTATAACAATAATTTTCTGAAAATGACACAAATAAAACCAAGAAGCAATGATTTTGACTCATTGTTTTATCTTTAATTTACGCTTACTTACATATTTTTATTAAATTTTGGTATTATATTTTGTTAAGTTAATGTTTAATTATTTGCTTAATTTGTATATAGTTGTATTTTTATAAGTTGCTTCTAATTATCATCGGTTATATCGAAAAAATAATATAATCTTCATAAATACAATCAATATTTCATTATGTGAATAAGCTAGGTTTTGATGCGAATTGATAATGGATTCAAACATACGATTTGAATCCCAATGGAACCCAGTTTTCGAAATCGCAAGCATATTTCATGACATCAATGGTATGCTTAGATTCAAAGTTGGCAAGATCTCTCAGTAAACTTCATAAATTACTTGGAATGTTATGCTGAACTTCAGACAGTACGTCTGAATTGTACTCTAGGGTGGCTCGTGCTTAGCTATATCTGATCTTAAGTTCATGGCCGTTGCATATATTATAGGTATTTTATTAAATTGCTAATTTCGGATAATTACACTTTTACACACAAAAGATAACAATTTTTGAAACTAAACACCCATTTTGAACCATACCAAATTCTGCATAGCGTAGCGTAAAAAATTCTGCCTATTTGTAAAGTATATACGTAGAACACGAATAGTACGTAGAATACGAATTTCGTACATTCATTATGACCCAAATATGGCTACATGAAAATTCTTAGAATGAAAATATTACAAGGAATCTTAGTCAAACTGCAAAAGAAAATAACATAGTTCAATATTTATTCAAATCGAGCTTACCTCGGCCAACAAATAAGTTTAGCAATACAGCGAGGTAATGCTGCTAGTGTCTTGGGTACATTTCCAAGGGGCAAAGATTTGGCCCATTTATTCTATTTATAATTGTAAATTTTAGTAAATAAATTGTAAATTTGGATTATATATTATAATGTTCAATCGTGAAAAGTAAGTTAATTCGGGTAAGCAGTACCTTGACAAATAAGAAACCCGTGCGCATAGAAACCAGATCGGTAATTATGAAAGACACATACCTACAATACCTATATATTAGAGACTAGCAGAATCGACGCGATTTCGTTCGTACAGACTATAATGTAATCGATCCATTATACATTTGAGCACCACTCTTGGACATGTCCCTTCCCCCATCCGTAATGGGGATTTGGCCAATAGTCATAGTCAGTAGTAGGTATTGATGCTATTCCGATAGTAGTCTCAAAAAATTTTGCGACGACTGCTTTGCGTAAGGGTACACTGATCATTATGCGGCGGCGTCCAAGTCTTTCGTTGATATTGATATGTTCTCTTATATTGTAGCATTTTTTGTTCTATTTTATCAATAGGTACCGCAGTGTGTGCAATGAAGTCCCTGTAGTTCCGGGATCAGAATAGGGCTACGGCATCCCCTGCCTGTCGTAAGAGGCGACTAAAAGGGGCTTCCGGGGTTGAAGGCGGCTAGAGTGGGAGCTCGAACCGTTCGGTCAGGCGATCCCTGGATGGACGGCGGTATATGTGGTCAAATACCGTCGTAAAGACTAGACGGAGCGGTGGCGCCCAGCCGCCCATCTGGGAGGAGCCCAATGGGGCAACGCGCTCAGAGGATTCCGGTTGCGGTCGGACCGAGTTCCTGGAGTCCTCTTTATAGCGCCGATGACGGCCACCATTTCGTACGGTAAAAATCCCACATAACCCTGCGTTGCTCCCACGGCGTCGGGTACCTTTTGAAGGTTTCTCCCTCGAAAACAAAAAAAATTTTGACACTTTGAATCACATTACTCAAGTTTTAGCAAAGACCCCTTATATATTCTAGTAATAAAAATAGCCTGTGTTACTCAGGAATAATGTAGCATTTTAATGGTGAAAGAACTTTTAAAATCGGTTCAGTAGTTTTTAAGTTAATTCATGACAAACATACAAAAATACAAAGTTTTCCTCTTTACAATATTAGTATAGATACACACCACTTAAACCGAAACATACACAGGGGAATGTTGTTCCGAAATTCAGTGAATGCATTACAAGAACGCTCTTACTGTTTGGAACTGAACAAGCGGAACTTCTACAAAATCCAGCGTCACCTGAAGCCAGTTAAATGACTTTTGTTTCGGAGTAACCATTTAGTGAACTTACGTAACACACAAGCATTTTGGAAGTCAGGATCTAGTTAAACTGGTTTACCTTTCTAATTTTATGTTTTTATACGATAGTATACGAGCGTGCAGTCCTGATGGTAAGTAGTCACTAACGCCCATTCACACCTGTAAGCAATTCATACTGTACAGGTGTACTATCTAGACTCAATTACAGATGCGTTGCACTCCCAAAAAATTTTGGTTTTTGGGAGTGCAGTGCAGTTTTTTGTGGCCTCGTATTTCATATGTGGAATCTTCTTCCTTTGCAGAGGCATAAACTGCTGGCGCTAGTAACAGGTATCAACTGTTTTAAAATATAGGTAATATTATTAAAAACTAGTCACCCGTCGCATCGGTCGAAATTCGACCGGAATTTAAATTAAAAAACTAAACTTACTGTCCAAAGTAACACAAATATTTCTCAAATTCAAATAAATTGCAATAATTTTCAAGTTCTTTTGAACACACCCGTTAAAGGTAAAACGAGGCCTAATTAACGAAGCTGCATTTAAAAGCAATAGCGGGTATTTTGACAAAGACATCTGACATTTTTGACGTTATGTGTTTTCATAGTGAGACATTGAATGTTCTATTTCGTTTATTATGTAAGTGTTTGTGTCAAATGCAAGGTAGTGTGTGTAGTGTGCTGAAACATTGATTTTATGTATGTTTTATGCATTATTTGAAAAAAATATTAGCATTGCGTAATCCTTCTCTGCATCAACTATAACCGAGAGTAATTTCATACACCTCCGTTTGCGGCAAGTATCTTAAAAACGGATCACAAGTTTTTGCTTCACGTATTAATATATAGATGGCAAAGATGATAATCCCCAGCTATAGATTTGTCTGACTTCTAAGAGGATTATTAAAAGCTATATTAATTAATTATAATTATATTGATATACTTTACTGAGAAATTATAATTAGAATTATAATTTTGTAGGTATGATTCTTTCTCACGCTACTGTTTTATATTCAAATTTAAATTACATGTTTATTTCTTAAGCGCTTAAATAACTTTTTGAAAGTTAAGGTAAACACCGAATCAAACATCAGACATTTAAAGGGCTTATGTGTAACCATATCAATATCACTCGTATTTATTCAATAGGTAATACGTTTATCCAATGGGTCTCAATTCAAAGCAATTCTATTAGCGCTGCGTCGTTTGGAGGCAGTATTACTGTATCGGCGAAGCTAAATGGCTTTAAACCAAACTGAGCCTATAAGCCTTTTCAAATAGCTTGGCAGTTACTCTGGAATGGATAGGCGTAACGTTACTTGTATGTCTAGACTAGATAGACACTTGATAAGAATTGCTATTATTATTGATTTAATTTTCTTGTGACTCTGCTTAAAGAGGCGGCTTCAGATAAAATGGATGAGACGAAGGTCTTATGAATGATACATGACGGTCCATATAGTTGAATCGTTTCTATTGTAATGGGAAAAAATTATGAGGAAACCTGAAACCTTGGGAATTCTATTAAAAAGGTCTGAAAGATGTGTGGAGTTTACTAAAACTCAAAAATAAAGTCCACAGAAAACCATAAACGTTAACAGAAAATCTCCTAACCAAATGTCAAAAGTGACGTGAGTAATGATAAATAATGTCCTTGCTCTCTTAATAATACTAAAAAGACCAGATGGAGTGGTGGGCCCAGCCGCTCACTTGAGGAGGAGCCCGATGGGGCAATGCACTCAGAGGACTCCAGTTGCGTTCCTTTGAAGATCCCGGAGTCCTGGTGCTATAAGAATCCCAGATAACCCTGCGTCGCTCCCACGGCGTACCCTTTGAAGGTTTCTCCCTCGACAAAAAAGAAAAAAAGTCAATGAGAATGAAACAGCGGAAAGGTTAAATATGTTATTCAATCGTCATCGACATTTTAATGTAACACAACTCGGTACATATGTCAGATTAGCAGTAGTTTAGGTCGTAGTTGACCACGCTAGCCAGCTGCGCGTTGGTAACCGTCACGGGTTTTGAGACCTTTTCTTAAAACTTTTAATTTCAGAGTAAGCATTAATATCTGTTGCCGACAAAACTAATTCAAATTAATATACGTGCCTGTGATTTGAAATTTGAACACACTGATTTAGGCGATTAACACACGGCACCGCGCACCGCCGCGAATAGCGGTGCCCCGCGCGGTAAGGCGGTTTACGCACCTGTACGCGCGGATGGACCGATCATGAAAATAAACTTTTCGACATCGAAATGCATTTTTGCTTCAACGATGATCCGCGCGGTTAGGCGCCAGCCCGTGTGTGAGGCGCCGACCCCCCGCACTGTCGTTCACACGGAGACACGGTGGTGATGAGAACGCCGCTGGACCGCGCGGCGTTTCGGTATACGTTTGTGAGGCATCAACGGATTTAATAGACCCCAATACAACATGAGATCCGCTTCACCGCCTACCGTGGCAGTGAGCGGTACCGTATGTTAATCGCCTTAGGAAGTAGGGCAAGGGTTCAATCTGAAGTAAATCACAGATGCGTTGCTACTCCCGAGGACTATGATGATCGCCTCATATAAAAGTGAGCCGGCAGGCACACCCTTCAAATGAAACACAAGAACTGCTTCACGGTAGAAATAGGTGCGGCGGTGATGCCTCCCTGGTTGAACCATTGCTCTACCACCTTGCAAACTTTATGTGGCAGACTAAATTCCACGCGAGCGAAGCCGCGAGCAAAGGCTAGTACTAAAATAAAAACTTCTTGAATAATATAGCTTTCCTATAAAAATAAAGGAGTATTTAAAGCGTTAACACGTTATCTTGTGATCACTAAACATGCGTTCCAATCTTTATTTGCTTGGCAAAAATGAATGTTAAAAAAATGAATGTGTCAGATCTTATAAGACTACGAAATTCTGCTGCAAATTATAGCGATATGTAAAATTTTACGTAGACGCTTGCAGTGCCAATCGGATGCTTCATGATCCATCGAAAATTCAACATGAACCGCCGAGCGTAGTGACAATAGCAAGTCCGCCTTTTTAAGGACAGCATATGTCTACGATCGCATGACCGCAACATGAATAAAAACTGAGCGTAAAGTCATCCATCCTTTAGACTTCGGACATGCGTGCGGAATTGTGTTGACATTCCGCTCCAGTGAACTGACCCTAAAATCTTCGTTAATTCCAGGTCAATGATCTTTGCAAAAGTTGACCGGAGATAGCTCCCAAAGTCACACGGAACAAAAGATAGGGGAACTCGGCCGGTTTCAAAAATATAAATAGACAACAAATTATCTGTCATATTCTCAGAAAAGATAATTTATTATGTTATTGCATGATATCAAAGTACATGAGATACCTCCAAAGATAGAAGAAAATATCAATTTATTTTTGTTGTCTCTAAAATATATATAAATAGAACTATACCAGTGTCTTCTAAGCTCATTGATTATTCTCTTTGTCGGATGTCCAAACATTAAAACCAGGTTTTAGTGCTTTGGTTCTCCGATCTCCGACGAATTAATCTTGAAAACTAAATATAAGGATTGTGACGGAACGTTCATGCAACTGTAGAATAATTTAAAGAAACTTTTTTATCATAAAATAGACTTGGATTCACTTGAATTTAGAAATATGTATTGAAGTTTCTATTATGGCTCTAGAAAAGAAGTTTATAAGGGTTACAGTAACGAAAATATAGAGTTAGTTCCTTTAAACGTCAGAAACGCGGAGTTTCATGTCCATAAATTTACTAAGGACTATATTCAAAGATTTCCATACATTGTTTTGTGACGAAACATTCACGCAATTGTATAATAATTTACAGAAAGTTTTTTATCATAGCTCATAGAAAAAGGTTTACACAAACTAGGGTTGTATAGTAACGAAAATATAGTTATTCCCTTTAAACGTCCGAAACTCGGACTTCCATATCCATATATTTGCTAAGGAATCTATCCGAAGTTTTCCATACTTTTCATAGCCCATAGGGCTTTACAAAAATTGCCATAGCGGACGGTTTTACACGTCCACAAGGCGGGGTATTGGTAAAGTTTTCAACTAGCAATAATCGCACCTCAGTAGACCTTCATTGGTTACGATATTGCCTCGTTCATGCAACTGTAGAATAATTTAAAGATTTTTTTTTTTAATTCAAACTAGGGTTGTATAGTAACGAAAATAAAGACTTATTCCCTTTAAACGTCAGTAACTCGGATTTCCATTTCCATATATATGCCAAGGAATCTATTCGAAGTTTTCCATACTTTTCATAGCCCATAGGGCTTTACAAAAATTGCCATAGCGGACGGTTTTACACGTCCACAAGGCGGGGTATTGGTAAAGTTTTCAACTAGCAATAATCGCACCTCAGTAGACCTTCATTGGTTACGATATTGCCTCTGCGCAAAGTTAACATTCTACTCTCCTGCAAAACTACTTATACAGTCTACATCGTTCAGTCGTTAGCGTGATCCAGAAAACTGCACAGCACCATCTGTTAGGGTTCCACAAAATATCTAGACAAAACACGAAAAAGAACTTCCATTGTACGGAACTGGGGTGACAACCCACTGACTCGATTTGAATAGGATTTTTGTAAGAGGCGAGGAGAACAAATTGATTCCTGTTTTTTGCGCATGTCGCGTTTGTTATCCGCACATTGATGGCAAAAACGTCTGCTATAAGGTTTCTGAATAGAACTTATATACATATAACTTATGGACTTATGTAGATATTACAGACGAAGACAAGAGGTAAATTAATTAAACTGGTCAGGTATATACTTGATCTGGAAACTATGTCTGCGGAACGTAAATATCATTATGTATTATTTCCATAGTATAAATGTGTTATTACGAAAACATACCTACTTGATACCTTTAAGATTGATGTTTAACCCTCTTAAGGGTTGATTTCCCAAACGCAGTGAATTAGGTGTCTGTTTATTTGTAACCAAAAAGCCAAATACGAATTGGAACGCTAGCTTAAAATGACTTACAATATTATTGAATATTTTTTTAGGAAAGTTAAAACAGATAATTTATGTTCTTTTTGTCTCTATCCAACAAGAACAATAAATTTTAAACCACAATGGTTTTTGATCAATAGTTTATTAATCCACCTGATTAATGTAGAACCAACCTTTTTCTTCTCACCTAACGTTTCTTTTCAATAACTAAAATTATTTATTAAACATTTTTAATGTTATTTATTATTATTATATTATATCCTTCGTATCGTTTTTCGTTCATTTTTTCATAAAGACGTATTTTTTCTAATATTACTAATTTACAAATAAAATCCTTACCTTACCTTGCATATCAATATCAAATCTACCAACCTCAACCCACCGTAATATAGTAGAAATCCAGACATCACGACACACCGTAATTCTGCAAATACCCATTAATTAATCATGCTAACGATCTGTACCGGTTAGATGTCTATGGTATCGGAGTCTAGTCAGTTGACATGGCGTTACTGTTTAGCCAATTAGCCATCAATCAAATACAGGGCTATAGACTTGAAATGAAGTATGCTTCGCCCTTGCGTCACGCAGACATGAAATAGGTATATTTATAAATATTTGAGCAGTGATAGTCTAATGATTGAAACTTGCCCTCTCAATTGGGAGGTCCGAGGTTCAAACCCGCCACCACTGATTTATGTGCGTATTAGAAATTAATTATCACTGCTTTTTGGTGAAGGAAAACATTGTGAGGAAACCTACACACTGAGAGTTCTTTAAAAAAGTTCTCGGAGGTGTGTGAAGTATACCAATTCGCACTTGGCCAGCGCGGTTTACTATGGCCTAAAACTCTCTCATTCCGAGAGAAGACCGCACGGGTCTTCTCACGTCCAGTAGTGGGACAATAATGGATCGGCGATAAATATTTACTTGTTATACTCAGTGGATAGTTATAAATGAATTTGAATTTATAAAATATTATTTTATGCTAAAATTTCAGAAAGTATTTTAATATTTATGAAATTGAAACTTTTTCTGACTTTTAACGGTTGTTTTAAAGTAAGTAACTAAATACTAAGTACTTTGTTTTCAAAGATGTGGCAAACATAAATACAAGTTTTAATAATTTTGCGAATATCTTTTAAAGATACTGAAAGTTGTAAAATTAACAAAATATAAATATAATCACTACTGAGTTATAATATATTATAAACTATTACCTTATTTTACACTATAGTATATTCTTATGATATTGAGGTTTTCAATAAGTACCTTTTAACAACTCAATTGTACCTATAAAAATTTTTAGAAATGTTAAAAATACTTTTAATGCTAAGATTGATACCCGTAGTTCCTTGAGTTTGTTTATGTTCAGATAATGTTTTATCGTCTATCCAACCCATTATTTTCCCACTGCTGGGTACGGGTCTTCTCTCGAAATGAGAGAGTTTTAGGTCATAGCCTACCACGCTGACCTAGTGTGAATTCGCGGACCAGATAGTGTTCATATGTTTTTAAATCTTACCTGGATATGTAATAAAAGCAAGCGTTAACAAATTCCTGACCAATTAAATTATGATTCTTTAAAATGATTTTCGTAACTTACAGTATTCACTTTGACCCAAAACACTTCCAACGTTTTTCTTTACGAGGACAAACGTACATCGCCAGACTAAATCGTGCTTTCGCCAAACAAAAGAGTTTCTCAGTCTCTAGACAGCATTTAGCGAGCCCTGGTTGGGACAATTGACGAGTCGAGGACATTTATTCTAATGAATGTACTTAGTGTTTTCACGTTCTCTAGCGGACTGAGTGTAGAAGTTTGAGATGTTTTTTCTTGCTTATTTTCAAGACTCTTATATTTCTACAAGTTTTTTAAACATAATATGGTAAATATTTATCTTGCGCTGTTATTATAGGAACTTTAGATAAGTTTACATTATAGCTATTTTTATGGGCGTTATTAAGTATAAATTTGTTTTTGTAATTTTGTCTAGACAAAATAACAAATAATGAAATGGAGACGAAAAAACATAAAGAAACATTATCAGGTACGGTATTAACGTGGAACGAGTAAGGGTCGTCCGGAGTAATACTATCGTCACCTATCTCTAGCATGAAGCGTTACTAGGTTTAGGTACCCTGTAGTTCCGGGATCAGAATAGGACTACGGAATCCCCTGCCTATCGTAAGAGGCGACTAAAAGGGGCTTCCCGAGTTGCGGGTGGCTAGAGTGGGAGCTCGAACCGTTCGATCAGACGACCCCGGGAAGGACGGCGGTATGCGTGGCCGCATACCGTCGTAAAGACCAGATGGAGCGGTACACCCAGCTACTCGCCTGGATGGAGCCCGATGGGCCAATGCGTTTAGAGGACTCCGGTTGGGTTCTTTTAGAGATCCCGGAGTCCTCTTTGTAGCGCTGAGGACGGCCATCGGGGGGGTTTGAGTGCGGTAAAAAAGGTTTCGTTGCAAGGTTTTTATTTATATGCCGACTGCCCTTGTCCTACGGAGTGACACCTGTGATTGACTTCGGATAAAATCCTCATTCATGTGTCATTTTGATGTTCACTTATTACTTAAAGTTATATAATTGTCTTTAAAATCCATTCATTCGGAATGTATACCAATTTTCAGTCAAAATATAATATTTACGGTTTTGTAATATATGAGTACGTGTACATATCAAACCATAAATGCTACAGTTATTTCAACAGGAAAGTCAATTGTTCCCGTTAAAGCAAACATTGAGACTTAATGTATTCATTGCGATCGGAAATCCCTCTAGACAGATCCGGTGGGGACACCTCAAATTAAGGGGCCTTATCAAAGCACCCGAGTAAGGATTTATGGCCCCACCCGGGGAAAAGCATTAATAACTTAATTACTTGATATTTGTGAAGTTATCGCGCGGAGCGGCTCAACGGTTGTGAAGATAAAACATTTTTCATAAAGAATTTTATGAGAATATAAAATTGATAAATGTAAAGCTGAAATTTTGTCTCTAGTTCAAGTAAATTTATAATACTCAAACACTAAAATTGAAAGTTAATCAATTGCTTTATAAAGATGTGAATTTATTAATGATATAGAAGCAGCAACATACCATATAACTGTAAGTAGAGACCAATATCCATGGATATCTTTTTTTATAAGATTGAAGTAGCAAAGGAGCATGCAGTCCACCCGATGGTAACTGGTTACTGCCGCCCTTAGACATCTGTAAGCAACTTTATACAGGACATGGGGTTCTATCTGAGGTCAATCACAGATGCGTCGCTACTCACGAGGACTAAGATGGTCGCCTCTTATAAAAGTGTGCCTTCAACCATATCCTTCCATTGAAACGCAAGAAATGCTTCAGGCTACGATTTATTCCAATTCAGACTTAAGGCACCGCATTTGTGGTCAATCGCACATAAGAGTCAAATCTTAACTGGGGTTGATTGCAGATAGACAGGTGGTAGATCCAGTGTAGTTCGACCGGGGAAGTACCAACCCCACACCTATTTCTAGCGTGAAGTATTTCTTGCGTTTCGGGAGAAGGGTGTGGTTGCCGGGACACTTTCACATGAGGCGACCATCATAGACCTCGGGAGTAGTAACGCATCTGTGATTGACTTCAGATGGAACCCAAGTTCTGTATGTAGTTGATTACAGATGTCCATGGGCGACAGTGGCCACTTACCATCAGGTGGACTGCATGCCCGTTTACTACGTATTCTACATTTACTCATACGTTATATTGATTATATAGTGTAGTCAAATCATACTTCCAATGAGAAATAGCACAAAGAGATATGTACCGACTGAGAACAAAAACAGAATGTCATCAGTAAGCGCTGTGCGTCCTATTAGAGGGGAGACACCCTTTATTAAATGGCACTAAAGTATGGAATTCTTCTGCACCAGCTTTATTTAGAAAATAGAAACGCATTCCGATATCGTTAGAATAAATTTACAAAGGAAAACCAAATAATGTTTAGTAAATATGGATTATTAAATTTTTTCATACGATCCGATAAGAAAATGTGAACATCGAACCTTTTTCAACTCAATGCACTCTAACTCTAACGCTATCTTACATTTTAAATTCTTTAAACAGAAAAATATGTATAAGTATTGTGTACATTTGAGTATTTTATGTTTCAACCGTATGTAATTAGAGGGTAAGTGACTTTTTCCCTATTCTTATGTAGAAAATATATTTTCAAAGTTTAATATTTTTGTATTACTCATTGGTTGGTGGTGGTATTTTTTAAATCGTGTCAAAGGTAAGGTTCTTGTTTTAAGCGTATAGCATGTACATATATTATGTACATATAGTTTAACGGATATAGTTTAAAGACACAAACAGTTTAACGGATTTTAACATATGAGGTATTATTATTAAATTCGTCTTATTTTCTGAAGTTACAAACACTATATATTTTATAAATACAAATGTTAAAAAAATTACGATGATATTATTATTAATTTTTCTGGTTCTTTGTATTAATAATAAAATTTATTTATTTCCGTAACCTTAATAATACACTGTGATTTTTTATATTTTAGTAGGTATTGTTATAAATTACTTATTAATTTATTCCATCCATCCATCAGCCTTTTGATGTCCACTGCTGAACATAGGCCTCCCCTAAATGGCGCCACTCCAACCGGTCCTGTGCCCTCTGAATCCAACGGTTTCCCGCTGTCTTCTTCAGGTCATCGGTCCATCTGGTAGGGGGGCGACCTGTACTCCTTTTGCCTAAACGTGGTCGCCACTCGAGGACCTTTCTTCCCCATCGGTTATCGGTCCTACGAGCGATGTGGCCGGCCCACTGCCACTTCAGCCTGCTAATTTTGAGAGCTATGTCTGTAAGCTTCGTTCGTCTACGGATTTCATCGTTGCGAATCATGTCTCGTAGCGAAATTCCGAGCATAACCCTCTCCATAGCACGCTGAGCGACCCTGAGCCTCCGAATGAGGCCTACCGTGAAGGACCACGTTTCGGCGCCGTAGGTCATCACTGGCAACACACATTGCTCGAATAATTTCGACTTCAGGCACTGAGGAATTTTGGACAAGAAGATACTACGTAATTTCCCGAACGCAGCCCAGCCGAGTTGGATTCTACGAGTGACCTCCCTCTCAAAGTTGGACTTAACCATCCGGATCGTTTGTCCCAGGTAAATGTACTCGTCGACAACTTCGAGAGGAGTGCCGTCAACAACTACCGGTACGGGTGTGACATGGACATTAGACATGATTTTCGTCTTGTCCATGTTCATCTTAAGACCCACCCGTTGTGAGGCACTGTTGAGGTCGCCTAGCATTGTGCTGAGGTCCGTCAGCGAATCTGCCAAGATGACTATATCATCGGCAAATCGAAGGTGCGTGACGTGTTCGCCATTGATGTTAATGCCAAGACCTTTCCACTCCATCAGCTTGAACAAATCTTCCAACGCAGCGGTGAACAGTTTCGGCGATATAACATCGCCTTGTCTGACTCCCCGCTGCAGTTGGATTGGATTTGTGCTTCTGTCGTGTACTCGGACTGACATGGTGGCGGCTGTGTATACACACTTCAGCACCTCGATGTACCTATAGTCGATCTGGCATCGCTGAAGGGACTCCAGCACCGCCCAGTGCTCGATAGAATCGAAGGCTTTCTCATAGTCCACATAAGCAACACATAACGGCAGATTATACTCCTCGGTCTTCTGTATAATCTGCCGCAGCGTGTGAATGTGGTCCATGGTGCTGTAGCCTTTTCGGAAACCGGCTTGTTCGGGAGGCTGGAAGTCGTCTAGCCTGCGCGCAATGCGGTTAGTGAGGACTCTCGAAAACAGCTTATACACGTGGCTCAGAAGCGCAATGGGCCTGTAGTTCTTCAAAAGAGTTTTGTCGCCCTTTTTGAAGAACAGCACCACTACGCTTCTGCTCCACGCTTCCGGGGTTGTCCCGCTAGTAATGACGGAATCGAACAACTTTTGGAGCGCCACTAGTACGGGTTTACCGCCAGCTTTTAGCAGCTCTGTTGTGATTCCGTCATCGCCCGGTGCCTTGTTGTTTTTCAGCTGTTTGAGAGCCTCTCTAATCTCGTACAGACTGACGTCCGGGAGGTCCTCAGTATAGTGTCGGGTCAGTTTGGCACGTTTGTCGTCCGCCTTGTTGCGGGCGGGAACTCGTGTGGAAGCATACAACTGTCCGTAGTATTTCTCAATTTCTCTCAGAACATCGGGGTTAGACGAAACCATGGTGCCCGATTCGGTCTTCAACCTCGTCAGCAGGCTCTGCCCAACGCACAGATCCCTGGCGAACACTCTCGAGCCCTGGTTTCGCTCAATAGCGTCTTTTACGCGATGGGTGTTATGAGCACGCCAATCGCGTCGCCTACTCTGAGAGATCTGTTTATTGAGCAGTCTGTATTTCGACATTGAGGTTGGAGACTGCACACATAGTTCTCGCCTCTCCCTCATAAGACCGAGAGTATGCTCTGAGAGAACTCGAGACCTACCACTGGAGTGGGTCTTAAAGTACTTAGACCCCACCTCGTGGACAGTTGTTACTACCTTGGTGTTAATTTCGTCCACAGAAACGCAAGAATCAAGACACGCGAAACGATTTCGTAGCTGAAGCTGAAACTCTTCGGAGCCCTGGATTTGGACAGGTGTTGGTCGGAGCGTAGACTTCATTAGGCGTGACCGTTCCAGCTTTACGTTGATATTTAATGTGCCTCTTACCATCCGGTGATCACTCCCGGTTTTCACCCTGTTGATCACAGAGACATCATTAAATATGTGCTGTTTGTCTGCCAAAATGAAGTCTATCTCGTTTTTAGATGAACCATCAGGACTTATCCAAGTCCACTTTCGCTGTGCCTTCTTCTTGAAGAAAGAGTTCATCATAAAGAGGCCCTCCCTCTCCAAGAAGTTGGCAAGCAAGTGGCCTCGGTGGTTCCGTTGTCCAATTCCAAAGGGCCCCAGCTTCCGCTCGCCATCGTTCCGCGCGCCCAGTCTTGCGTTAAAATCCCCCATAACAACGGTAAAGTGGGTCTTTGAGGTATGTATGGCTCTACTTACGTCCTCATACATAACCTCGACCTCATCGTCTGGGTGTGTCGAAGTCGGCGCATATACCTGTATGACCTTCAGCGAATACCGTTTAGATATTCTGAGTATAAGGTACGCTACCCTTGACGACACACTGTCGACTGTTACCACGTTGTTGACGAGGGATTTGTGGACGAGGAACCCGACACCACCCTGAGACAGGTGGTCGCCCTCCCGGTGATAGAACAAGTTGCCCGATTTGAGGATTATCGTGTCCTCACCCTGTCTTCGGACTTCAGACAATCCCAAAACACTCCAGTTCAACTTGTCTATCTCTTCTTCCAGCTCCTGTATCTTCTCGTCGGTCCTCAGTGTCCTGGTGTTGTATGTTGCCAGGTGCAGAAGTCGTCGGTTGCGGTAGCCGGATCTCTGCCGGAGATTCTTAGCACCCCCTGCCCCGCCGTTACCTAGGCCGCTACCGTAGCCTGGAATAGCGGGGCTGCCGGGGACTGGGGGCCGGGGTTCTTCTGCACCTTTCATTGGGGGTTTTTGCCGCGCCTGGCAAGCGTGTTGGTGACCGCAGTAGATGTAAATTACACAAGGAGATGCTGCTGCCCATCTCTTGGATTTATGTCCCTTAGTCGCCTCGTACGACATCCACGGGAAGAGAGGGAGTGGTGCTATTCTAAAAGGCCGACACCACACGGCCAATTTATTAGGTATTAATTTATTATGAGCTTATAAATGCGTTTTCTTTATTTGGAAGTCATATACGTCCCCCTTAATGATAAATATGAGCTGTATAAAGCATGGCTGGGTTATAAGATCACAGCTGATCGCACGTTTTCACCAACTTACATATTGCACCAACGTCCCCCACAGACACAATGGAACGACATACAAAAGATGAACGCTTCGTTAGGTGCACAAGACTTTATTACCGTTCGACGACAGAATTATATTTTGTACTTAGCTAGAAATTGGATTTTATTCTGAGTAAGTCTCGAGTTATTTATTAAATGTATGCTACGCCCCTTTAAACATTGCACAATTATTATTTGCTGCTTATAAATGAGTTCATATGGTATATGGTTCATATTCATATATTCAATTAATATTTGCTACATATATATGAATTCTACATTTTTGACGAGATTGAGAACATAACAAATTATTAGGATATATCTACATTCACAATTTAGATTATGATTACGTTCATTATATTCTTGATAGTATTATTGGTGGATACATTATTAGTGATATCAAAAGCTGAATCCTTCGGGATATGTGCAATTTGATTTATTTTAGATCAAACGCCGCATTTGGCATTGCTAGAGGAACTTCTCAATTTAAACAATCCTTCCCAAAATGCAAGCGATGCGCGGTGAGGCGAATTAATACGATAAGAAATAAAATAAAGAAATAATAAATAAAGAATAAATAAACGAATAAAATAAAGAAAGAATAAATAAAAGAATAAAATATTTGATTTATAATTTTTAAAACTGAACAGCTGAAATATATTTAACTAAAAAGAAAACCAAACCTTTCTACCATTTTACTTACATTAAATATTAAGTTATTGGTGTGGACGACCCTACGACCATACCGGTCTGACGCGCAATGGGTCCCGGGTTCGATTCCCGGCCAGAAAGGTATCTGAATGATGAGTTTAGATTCCTGTTCTGGGTCCCAGACCGTGTTTGTGTATTCGTCTTGCGTGTGTCGATGGTACCCACGACACAGGAGAAAATCCTACTGTGGGGCTATGAGGGTAGAAAGCGTGTGTTTTTAATTAAAAAAAAATACTAAGGGAAGTTAATAAAAATGTAAAGAGTCACTGCCATTATCAAGATATCAGACGGTCTCGGTAAATTTTCTTATTGCACCTATTGTACCGTGTAGAGACATATTGATATGCAGAATCTTTAAAAAATAAACAAGAACTTTTCCCATTTGGAGCCAGGAACAAATGGAAAAATTCGTTTATGAGCGTCTCCGTCCTATCCAATTATTATTCGGATTTTATTTGTCTCCATTAAAATGCATAGCTTTTCAGCTCCGTCGCAAGCATAAAAATTGGATGCTGTGGGATCTATCTACTTTACGGATTTTTGAATCAAGGCTTAGAAGCACTGTGTAACTTGCATGATAAAACATGTAGGCTATATAACAATCATCTATTTTGATAGTTCTAGTATCTAATAATTAACAATTCTATTTTTACATTTTCAAGACATTTTAGTGATAATTTCAAGTATGACGACCCGCGAGGTGTAGCGGTTACCATACCGGTCTGACGCACAATGGGTCTCGGGTTCGATTCCCGGCCAGACAGGTATCTGGATGATGAGTTTAGATTCCTGTTCTGGGTCTGGGTGTTTGTGTATTCGTCTTGTGTGTCCATGGTACCCACGACACAGGAGAAAATCCTACTGTGGGACTATGAGTGTAGAAAGCGTATTTTTTTAAGCGTGTTTTTTATCATAACTAAGCAATCAGTGTCAAAAACTACTTCTTATAACTAACTTGTTACGGTCATAACCTGCAACACCAATAAAACGATCACAAATGTTGTACGTCGTTAATTTAACAAGATTTATTCGTGACTTATTACACAGTTATCGGGTGCGACCATAACTTACAATGTGCATCTCGTAGTCACATTAATATACAATGACGTAAGGTGTACGTAGTTTGACTTTGAACAAGACTACGACTTTTACAGCCATTTGGCCATAACTTACGGAATAAAGATAGCAGTTGTAGCACTATCTCCGACGGGAAAAATGCTGCCTAGCGCGAAATAATAGTACAATTATTTATTAACATTCTTCTGTCAATGAAAGAACTGTATAATACATGGAACTTAGTCCACACAATATCGTTATCGATACAAAATACCAATACCAATATGTGTAGTACAAATTCCAATAAGCAACTTTCATAAATGTTATCGTAGATCTTCGAACTCAGTAAAGCGAACACAAGAGGTCAACTTTGTTAGTCCAATAAGATTTATCCGTGACTTATTACAGGGTTATCGGTTGCGGCTGTAACTTACAATATGCATCTCGCAGTCACATTAATTTATGGACAAAGACGTAACGGTGCACATAGTTTAAACTAGACTGCTGCGACTTTTACAAGATTACTAAATGCGGCCACAATGCAATGCGGCCGCATTGCATTGTGGCCGCATTTAGGAGTACATATCGCATTGTAGGACTATGTCCCATAGGAATAAAATGTGCTTAGCGCGAAATAATGTTGAAATTATTTATTAACACTCTCCTGTCAATAAAACGACTGTATATTACATAGCTCAGATCACACAATATCAATACAAAATACCAATAACTTTATATGTATGTACAGTAAAATAAATTTATAGCATCAAAATAAATTTAAATATCAAGACATATTCCAATAAACAAATCCTGAAGATTATAATAAATCTTCGAGCCCAGTAAAGCGAACACCAGAGGTGAACGTCGTTAGCTCAACACGATTTATCCGAGGATTATTATAGGGTTATCAGGTTCGACCGTAACTTACGATTTGCATCTTGCCGTCACAGAAATACATATACGGGTGCAGCATAGGAATGTAAACTCAATTTGAAAGCCGCCGCTGTGACTTCTACGAGATTGTCGAATCTGGCCATAAGAAGCGATTTAATCGCAGTTATTAAAAAATACCAACGGTGATGAAAAACTGATTAGCGCAAATATTGGTAATATTATTAATTATCTTGTTAATGAACCGATTTAAATGTATTTGGCGGCTTGCACAAAATTAATTACGACATAAAATACCACTACACTAATAAAATAACACTAATATGTATAATATTTAGTATCGAACTTTAAATATCAAAAACTAAATCCGATAAGAAAATTTCGTAAAAATTATAATATATCTTCAAACCTTGGAAAGCGATCATAAGAGGTAATTTTCAACAAAATTTATTTGTGACTTATTACAGCTAGCAGCCACAGAAGTATATGGACGCGTATATAAATGTGAACTCAGTTTTTGAAGTAAACAGCTAATGCATTTAGAAGGTTTTCGAGTAGGGCCATAATTTACAAATTGATCGCAGTTGCATAACTATGTCAAATGTTAGTAAATTTAAAACCAATTGGTAAGTATTTTTATGTGATTCGCTTTCCACAGAAAACATCAATACCTACTTCATGTCTTTGTACATACAGCTCTTAGAATGCATAACCGATTCAATAAATTCGTAAAGATTATATAAGTTATTCGATCCCAATAAAGCGAACAAGAGGTCAACGTCGATATTGCGATAAGATTTATCGATGACTTATTATAGGGCTATCGGGTGCGACCATAACTTACAATGTGCATCTTGCACGCGTAGAAATATGTTAACTGAGAGAAGTAGGGAATATGAAACCATACGTTATACTAAATACCTGAAACTAATGTAAATTAAATAGATTCTAAGCAGTATTTAGTTCACTTCACATACCTCCGAGAACTTTTTTTTAAGAACTCTCGGGTGTGTAGGTTTCCTCACGATGTTTTCCTTCACTGGAAACTAACACTAGAATGATATCGTATATTCAGTAAATTTTATAACCTAATTGTCAAATAAAATTAGTTGTAACTACGGTGGTGTGATCCGTGGCGTGGCATCAACGACGCAGAGTTAGGTAGAAAACTAACCGCAATAACCCCACTACCACCACCACCACTACTGCCCGGGTGGTCGTCTCCCGCGCTGCGAAGAAGGCCCCAGGATCCCCAAAGGAACGTGACCGGACATCTGAGCGCGTTATCCCATCGGGTCTCCCAGGTGAGCGGCTGAGCCCATTGCTCCATCTGGTCTTTACGACAGTATGCGACCACACATACCGCTGTCCTTCCCGGGGTCGCCTGACCGAACAGTATGCGAACGCGCTTACGCTGTAATTCACAGGAACAGCTGGCTGGGCGGTCTACGTTCTTGCCTTACGTAGTCCCAGAAGCCCCCTTTTAGTCACCTCTTACGATAGGCAGAGAATAACGTAGCCCTTTTCTAGATTATATTTCCTACTTAGTAACACATGTCCAGTGTTATTATGTAGAGAAAGTAGGTACACACAACGTCGCTCTGAAAAGCGACTTCGCGATTTCGTTGCATTATTTCTCATTAAGTTACTACTTTAACAAACGGGCAGGTTGCAACACATTTACTAATCTTCATTATGAACATATCCACCGCTATTGTGACACTCGTGCAGGGAATATAAACACGACGTGACGTTGAATCAAAGTGCTATTTCGCTGCATTCTTCCTCGCAACGTTTCTATTTTAAAAAACAGACAGACTTCTCTAATATTCATTATAAACATATCCTACGCCATTATGACACTCGTGTAGGGAATATAAACACAACGTGACGTCGGTTCGAAACACCAATTCGTTGAATCCTTTTCACAACGTTACCAACTATGTAAATAAAAAAGCAAGTTGCAACAATGTTTCGCTAATCTTCATTATTAACATATCCTGTCCTATTCTGTCACTCGTGTATGGAATAAAAATACGACGTGACGTCGCCTGGAAATGCGATTTCGTTGAATTATTCCTCAATACGTTATTGTTTTTACTTTCTTATTTTAACAAATAAGTTGCAACATAGCTTTTGCTAACCTTCTTTATAAACATATCCAGTGCAATAACTCGTATACGAAATATACCTAAACACGAGTTGACTTACCTTTCTTGCAACGTTACTATTTATACAAACAAGCAGGATTCAACAATGCTTTCGCTAATCTTCGTTATAAACATAGGATATGCTCTTATGACACTCGTGTAGGGAATATAAACACGAAGTGACTTATCCGACGCCATTTCATTGCATTCTTGCAACGTTACTATTTGTACAAACAAGCAAGATTCAACAATGGTTTCGCTAATCTTCGTTAAGAACATATCCTATGGTCTTATGACACTCGTGTAGGGAATATAAACACGAAGTGACTTATCTGACGCCGTTTCATTGCATTATTTCTTGCAACGTTACTATTTGTACAAACAAGCAGGATTCAACAATGTTTTCGCTAATCTTCGTTATGAACATATCCTGTGCTATTATGCCACTCGTGCGGGGAATATAAACACGACGTGACGTCGGCTCGAAACGCCATTTCGTTGCGCCGTCACCGGCACGTGGCATGCAGTCTTTATTAGCGCGGTTTCAACCAATACGGTTTGGTAGTCGCCACCCGTCTGCGGTGCTACTGTTGTTATAAGTCGAACAGTGAATTAAGTTTTAAACAAATAATGTTTTATGTTTAAAATGTAGAATTATGTGCGTTTTGAATTAGAAGTTGAGCATTGCTTTAAGTCATAAATAACGTAATCCGTTAATAGTACCTACGAATGATGTTTTAATAATAGACAATTAATTAAACATTATTCGTAACTTATAACTGTAATATTTTAAATTGTATTTATTGCATGAAATGTCATTTAAGAAGCTAGATGTTAGATGTTAGGTGCATGGCCATTTAAGATTTAACATTATAAATTATGTAACATAGTTATTGAACGATGTTACGTAATTTAAATAGCGAACGAGCATAGTCTGCATGCTGGACTGATAAGTATCATAGCCCATAGCTGTCGGTAACCAACTCCATGTAGAACAACTGCTCTACACTACATAGTATAAAACAAAGTCGCTTCCCGCTGTCTGTCCCTATGTATGCTTAGATCTTTAAAACTACGCTACGGATTTTAATGCAGTTTTTTAATAGATAGAGTGATTCAAGAGGAAGGTTTTTATGTATAACTAGCTGACCCGGGAAAATTCGTTCCCCCTAAAAAACAAAAATCAAAAATTATCAGGATTCCACCACTATATTATGCATGTATTATACATATAAAACCTTCCTCTTGAATCACTTTATCTATTAAAAAACCTGCACTAAAATCCGTAGCGTAGTTTTAAAGATCTAAGCATACATAAAGACAGACAGCGCAAAGCCACTTTGTTTTATGCTATGTAGTGATGCAGTGATAGATTTTTGACTTTAAGGGGTTTTCCGGGTCAGCTAGTGGTTTTTTAAATAAAATTCATTATTAAAATTGGAATATTGTACGTTTGAACTCGTATTTCCTTAGTAGATCACTTATCTTATAACGCTCGAAGACTGCTGGTGCTTTGTGGCAAGACAGTGGCATTTTCGATAATACCAAAAATAATAGCGAAAAATCTTATAACAATTAAATTCTTCGTAGCGTTATAGTCTGCACACATATTTTTGATTTGAGTAATAATAATAAAGTAATAGAATTGCGTAATTTTTTTGTAAATTTAGAATTATGTTTTTTGAACATGTATATTAGTCCGGTGAACTCATTTCAAATAACATTAATTCCCGGAAAGCCAAATTTAGATGTAGAGCTCGGGTTTAGGTATCATTACAAATAAACTTTTAAAAATCCCCATCGATCCTATGTGTGCTTCAAAAGATATTCAGGGTCAAATGTCAAAATTTGTAGTCTTTTGGTTTTTTTTTCGGAAACGGTAAGTTTTATCAAAAACCACCTAAAACCAAAGTTGTAGATTTTAAAAATAGTCTTTATGATTTTTTCCTCAGACCGGACTAGGGGTAGCAATTACAATAATATAATTTTTGTTCGATCTATTTGATGCCAGTAATAAACACCTAAGTATGTGGAGCAATAAATCCCTAACTAATAAGTAAATCGCGTCGGTAAATTATCACATATCACATAGATTAACCTCCTCGCTTCGTCGTCCTTAATTGTGACTGATGTCATCTTTTTCTTAATCATCTCTGATTATCATCCTATCTCTGTTTTCAACTATGAGTAAAGAATCTTGTATGATTGTGTCAAAATTTGTGTATCTGGTCAACATAAATATACAACTGCATTCCCGAAGTCTCATATTCTCAACTTTTTGCTTACCAGAAGATAAATGAATTTATAAATTGTACAAATAACCAACCATTTTTAAAACACATGGGCATACGATTATGAAAATGTACGTTTCGCCAATCTCGACTGGGATTTATGAATGAGGTTTTCTCTCTATAGATGATAAAACCAGTTTAGCGGATATAAATATGACTTTACAAAATTAAGTGCCGCCATTCAATGCTATCTAATACATAATATCCAGCATTCGGGATAACGGCTCAAGTTTCCAACAATTTGAACAACAACACGACGATGTCGTTAGCGCGGTCGGCCATTTTGTTAATGCATTCCTCAAGCGCGGAATGGGCTTTGTCATATAATGGAAGCGATTCGCGCCACGACAACTTGTGACTTATCTCACTTGTGCTAAACTCGTCTAATTCTAAGTACGGATATAAATTAAATGTAAAATTCTAATGTTATCTTGGATGCAGCTACGTTACGTAAACGGTGATCGACATTTAACTAAGGAGATTATCTTTTCTTGTCTTTTTAGGGTTATAATTGTTACATTTACTAAGTGCCTAATTTCGGTAAAATGCGACTAGCACTTTTGCGTGAAAGAGTAGGTAACAAAGAAACATACTATATGTAAATCTCACATTTTTTTTTTCCTTTATAACATTGGTAAAATTTATGTATTTGTCAGAAATAATTGTTGTTATTTTAGTAATAGCCCTATAAAACATCATCCACAACGCTCAGTCAGCACCTCGGTTACTACCGTAACTATATATTTTAACCTGTACGCAGCAAATATAATATCAGCTAAAATTTGCTGATATTATATATAAACAATACTCGAATCTTAAAAGAAATTTCTGATCTGAAAGAATCTTTTGATTACATTTGGTTGTCATTGAGAACAAATATGTAAAACATATGGCTCTGTTTGTAAAACATTCCTCGCAAGTCTTCACATTATGTCGCTTCAATTACCTCTAATTCGTTATTTGATTTATATGTTTGTGCGGCATTTTGAATAACGGCTATATGTTACTGAACTACTAAGTACCAATGAATATTTTATGCGATCATTTCAAATAAATTCTCTAAGTTTTGTAACCAAAATCCACTGAAACTTACAGTAATGGGTAGTCGCCGACCCGGGTCGATTAGACGACCTTGGTTCTATGACGGAATCAATGAAGTCGAAACATCTATT